>VWZF01007185.1:1343590-1395858 GCA_013396755.1 Sclerurus mexicanus | reverse complement strand
AAGGGAAGGGAAGGGAAGGGAAGGGAAGACGTCTGGAGGTGTCTAGTGCAGGTTTTGATACCTCCACAAGTTAAGATTCCACAGATTCTTTAGAGCACAAGTTCCAGTTCAGCCCCACTTCTATGAATACTTTTCCTGATGTCCAAAACTCTTTTGCTGCAACTTGTGACTGTTGCCTCTTGCCTTTCACTGAGCACATCACAGAAAATCCTGTCTCCATCTCCTCTAAAACCTCTCTTTAGAACCTCTGTAACCTATGGCTGAACCTCTGTATAAACAAATTGTTTTTTCAGGGAGCTGACTCAGTATCCTGATGTTTGGCTCTTCTTGCAACATCTTCAGAATATATTCCTGTTGTTAACTTGCCACATCAAAGAGGGTTTAATAGTTGGACGTGCAAAACTACCTGTATCCCTGAGAGCGCTGCTGAGCTCCCTGATCCATGATGAGGAGCAGAGGGGTTGTGTGGAGCTGCCTGGCTCTGCCTTCAGGGAGCTCTTCCAGAGCTGAGCCCTTTGCTGGTACATTCGTCACATCCCACGTTTTTCAGGTGTGGTTGGTGCCTTCAACTGCTATTGAAGATTTGAGAGTGCACCAGATAAAACAGGGACCTCATTCTCTTCTGGTAAGATATTCTTCAGGTTTGCCTTGTAGTTATCAGGATGCTTTTCTTTTCCATATGCATCAAAGCAGGAATAATTTCCCCTCTATTCTTTGAGTAATGATTTTGTCTTTCACTTTTTTCAGTTACATTTATCTTCAAGGCATTGATTTAATTTCTTTTTAATTTTTTATTTAAAGTTCTTTCTCCTCACACTTATTATGTAGTGGTTCTGAGTGACTTATACTGGCTTTGTGATTATTTTAAACAGACACTACACTTAATGGGTAGGGCCCCCAAAAAAGGTAAAAACCTTAGGCTAAACTATTCAAAGGGTAGATGACTTTTCCTCATTCCTCGGAAAGTTTTTTGAAATACTGCTTCGTTATAGTTTCACTGGATGTATAAACTACAGTAATTGATGTTTCCCTTGTTCCTTGTAGTGGTTCCCAACCTTCCCTCATGCCAACACTCGGAGGAGACCTCCCTTGCCTGCTCTGGGTGGGAGTGGGTGCCCAGCCCCTCGTCTCTAGCCCACCCCCTGGGCTCAGAGATGGACAAGGAACACCTACTGTAGATCAGACTAATTTAATTTTCCCCGATTTCTGGGTGGAAGATTGAGCCAGCAGTTTAGTTTAGCAAGTTCCTTGGAATTGCAGACATCAGGCAGCAGAAGGCTTGGGAAGAGGGGACGGTGTTCCCATCCCTGTGGGTTTGCTGTGCAGATGCTGAGCTGCTTTGGCTCCTCAGAGCAGCAAATTTGCGTTCAGAGCACAATTGTGCACTAAGTCAGTCCCTGCAGTCACTGGAAGAGTTTATTCACATAAATTGAGTTTCCAGGCCTGTGTGACAAAGCGAATGTAGCCAGATTAGATGGTAGAATTTGGGAATAGAGTGCTGCCTGCTGTACATGGCAGCCTATGCTTGGTCAGGGGTACTGGCCCGGATATTCAGTGGCACCAGAAGACCAGACCCCACCTCTGGGACCCCAAATTAGGTGACCCAGAGGCTGGTCATGGTCAAATGGACCTCTGGACTTTGAGAGTGGCTCAGGCCAACTGTGCAGCTCTAACCATCAGCTGTAGGAGGGATGTGTGAGGATACAAACTGTACTAGAGAATGTCCCCAAGTCCTTTTTATTTTTTTCCCCTTCATTATTTTGTTCTTTCATCCTTTTCTGTTTTATGAGATGGTGCTAAATGTTTCACTGTTAGCTCTGTTCAAATATAATTTTGCACAGTGCAACCAAATGACCACCAAATCCCATCATTTGAGATGTAATGTTCAGTGTAATAATAGCTCCATCATGTAACTTGTGACAGTGATGGCCCTGGCTGTCGTTTTAGGAGACATGCAGCAATGTGACAGGCACTGGGCTTTTATTCTGGTTGAAAAAAAGTGCGTGCAGGAATTCACATCCATTTGAGAAATTTCACAAAATTGCCAGTGAGAAAATTAACCCCTTCAGACCTAGAAAAGAGGTATTTGAAGGGTGACACACATTTGACACCTCAAGACACTTATCTAGACCTCGGAGAATCTAAAATACCAATCCTGAAGTATAGATGTTGTGTCCAGAAAGGGGCCTGATTATGGAATAAACTTCCAGAGGGAAGTGGACAGAGCTGAATCCTCACTGATTTGGGAAATTGCTGCAGCTCCATCCCCTCAGGCAGCACTGTAGAAAAACAGAATTTGCTTTCAGCCTCACTGGAAATCAGCACACGTGGACTCACTTCCCCTGGGATTCTGCACACACCGAAAATGACAAAGAACCAGAAACCCCGCGGGGGCTCCGAGTTCCCTAATCTACTTTACATTTCTGATGTTCTGATACCATGGTGATGGGCAACAGAAGACAGACCTAAAATAGAGTGTAAGTGTTTTCAACAGCTTTCTCTTACTAAGTGCACTTCATACTATCATGAGAAAGTCCTTGATTTTTTTTTTCTCTTTCTGCCACTTCAAATAAACTGTCTAGTACCTAAAAGGTCATTTTTAAGAACTTTGCTTTTCTATAAATTACTGGATTTTGTAAAAACACTGAAGATAAGTGACAATCTCTTGTCTATCTGTATTTAATATCTTACTTTTAGACTCCTAAGAGAGGACCTTTACCAATTTTCTCCAAAGGAATGAGGCAAGAGAGAGAAAGGGAGGGACAGGAGACTCTAGTGCAATTTTTTTCTGAATTTTCCATGTACGTTGAGCACGAAAGGAACAACTATCCCAGGATGGTTAGTGTAATGAAAATACAGAAGGCTGTGAAAAGCTCTACCTTCCAAAAGCTGTGCTTATTCCCTCTCTCTGCAGTGCCGGACGTGGCACCAGCCCGGGCTGCGTGTGCAGCTCCTCAGTGCAGTTGCATTTGAATAGAAAGTGGGGAGTTTTGTGGCATTTTGCTGATTTTCTGATAGCTTTTACTTTCCCCTGCTTTCTGGAGCTAACCTTTCACCTGTCTTCACTCATTTTGAGGGTATTTGAGGTTTCTATGTCACTTGATGGGGTGCAGTTTATTAATGATGCTGCTTAAACCCGTGGGTTTAACACAACAACAGGGTGTTTAAGGGCTGAATTTAAAATCGAACCCCATCTCCTTCTGTTAAAGAGGGATTCTCTGTGTGTAGGATGTGTGACAGAGTCAGGCTCCTACTTTCATTGTTTTATTACCTTTCCCTTGCCTACTTTCCCTTTGCTTTTCCATCTTCCTCTCTGTGCTCCAGGTAACTTTCCCTTGCTTTGGTTCCACTGTGATGCTCAGTGGCCCATTCTAATGCACTATTTTGGTGCCTCGTGGCTATGGTTTAAAAGTTGCTTGAACGTTTTCTGCACTACAGTCGATTCTTCTGAGAGCTCCACAATTCTCAGTTTTTAGCTCCTTAGGCTTCTTGTAGTATCTTCCTGCAGTATCTTCTTCTCTGTAGACAGATAAGTATTTATATAGAATACTTGTTATAATACTTTGGGGTGTGTAACAGAGTGGTCTGAGACTGACGCTGAGGTGTTTAAAACTGTGCTGGAGGAGGAGCTGAAAAGACTATGAAAAAGCAGGAGAACCATTTCTTTTGCTTCTGTTTAACATCTAAAAAACATCCCTGGTTTTCCATCTCCTACTGGGGTCCAGGAAAGAGCAGACCAAGAGCTCTCAATGCCTACTCGAGATTATTCCTTTTCAGATGTCACTGAAGCCCTGCATAAATTGCTCCTAAGAAAGAACAGGGTCACTTGACCTTTCTGAGGCTCTCAGCAGCTGCTTTGTCACCTACTCTTCATTTTAATACCGTTTTCAGGGGGATGAAGCCTTTAGTATAATCTGCTGCTCCAACATTTGGGGCAGTGCCCTGCTTGTTTTCAGGCCTGTCAGTCTTGGCAGGTGAGGGGAAATCTCCAGGGAAATATTTGAGCTCAGACTTTAACAGGCACCATGATGGAGCCTTTCTTTGCTTTCCTGGGATTTAGCTTCAGGCCTTGAACTGATGCAGTTTGGGATTTCAGAAAAGGATGGATTACAGTCTGTATTTCTTTCTCACACACACCCATTCACAGGGTCCCATAATTGTGGCAATAAGGTGCCAGTTATGGTTTTATCCAACAAACCCAGGAAAGTTGGGATATACCCATAACCCATTTTACAGAAAAGGAGGTGAGAAAGATTAAATTATTTGTGCTGATTAGTGCATACAGAATAAAGCACCTCTGAGAAAGGGAGCTGAGCTGATGATGATGATTTCTGCTCAAAGTTGTGATCCTTCCCCATCCTTTCTGTCCTTCTGTTGACCCCACCAAGAGCCTTGGCAAGCCCACTGAGCTCAAGACCACAATTCTTTTTCTTTGCTGAGCTTTAGGGCTGCAGGGTGAGGGGAGATTGGAATGGGAAATGGGAGGGCCCTGGCCAGGGAATGGCCAGAAGGACATAAACACTTTTTCCATTGGCAACCACAACTGCACCACACTGTGACCATCAAGGGCTGGACTGTCTTCCCCATCCCCTGTCATTCCCAAAGATAGAATTTCTTTATGAAAGGCATCTGTCTTGAGTGAAAAAATTGGTCCTTCATCTCAGACTCTGAGACCCAGCTCTTTCTCCATCTTGGCTTGTTGTTGTCTGTGTTGTCACGCCAAAGCCTTATTAGCTGCTCTCTTGACTTGTTCTTCACTTACTGCACTACCCATGGAGTAAGTGACATTCACCACTGGTGGAGCAGCCCCTGTGGCTGCCGTGCTCACCCAAACCCCTGTGGCTGGGTCGAGGTGAGGCAGGAACAGCCACAAGTGCGTGGCTGCCCCCATGCCCTGCTCACCGTGTCCCATCCCCGGCAGCACGGGGACACCAACACCGCGCACACATCACCCTCCATCTCCTTCGCCTGTGCTCCCCAGGGGTGCCCATCTCCCTGGCAGTGCATTCCAGGAGATGGCGTATTTGTAATCGATTAATTCCGCGCTGGAAGCGCACCCATCCTTCCCACAACATATGGCAGCTAATCTCTCCTTAAGCAGTTAATTAGGCACCATTTGTATGCACGTTGGCCTTTGCACGACGAAGCAGCTGCGATTCCTTTAGGAAGCTGTTTGTTCTGGGCTGTCTTTCTCCTTTGGGTGGAAAAATGAGACGTTCCTGCTCATTTCTTTGGGTATGTTCTTTTCAAAGAACAGATGTAATGAGGTGCTGCTCTGGCTGGGAAAGAGTGACCTGGTCTTTAAGGCACTGGGTGCACTTCGAGATGAGCAGGGGGTCAGCTTTTTGCTCTGTATGGGATTCATGGAATCATCGAATGGTCTGGGTTGGAAGGGAACTTCAATATCCTTTGGTTCCACCTCCTTGCCATGGGCAGGGACACCTTCCACTAGCCCAGGTTGCTCCAAGCCCCATCCGACCTGGCCTTGGACACTTCCAGGGATGGGACAGAGCCACACCACCCTCACAGGGAAGAATTTCTTCCCAATATCCACTCTAAACCTACTCTCTTTCAGTTTAAACCTATTCCCCTTTGTCCTGACCCTCCAGACCCTTGCAAAAAGTCCCTCTCCATCTTTCTTTTAAGCCCCTTCAGGTATTGGAAGGCCACAGATTTGTGCAGGGACAGGATTTGGACCTGATGATCCTTGTGGGTTTCTCACAACTCAGTTTGTTCTGCAAGTCCAAGTTTGGCAACCCCCAAATTTGAGCTATTTTATGTTAGACGCCCTCCAGCCTCCCCACAAGCTCGGTCCTTACTTCACAGCACTCATAAAGGATATTGAAGGCTGTGGAAGTTTGGGACTGGAGTTGGTTTTGCTTTTCTATTATAAATGGGGAGGTACAGCAAGGATAAATGAAGTTCCAGGAGCAAAAATGGGGTCAGAATTCTTGAATGTCAGATCCAGGGCTGCAGCATTAGATATCTTTCTTGCCTCGCTGAACTTCTGGTTTAGTACCGTGTGTCTGACATCTGGATGGCATTCTAGCACCTTCAGAGGGAAAATCCGTGATGGACAGTCAGTAAACTGTGTGTTAGAAATATTTCTCCTACCAGAATGACAGAACCAGGATCTGCAAAGGCGTGGTAGACATATCAGAGCTGTTCATCAATTATCACTGCTATTTATTTCCTGAAATTGGACTGGAGAACTCCGTGCCTGAGTTGGTCTGAAGACATGGAAAGTGCGTGTTGTTCCATTACCTCCAACTTTGGCAGCCCCCTTGTAAGTCTGTGACAAATTACTAATCAGCCTGCAATTTTTCATACCTGTCTTGTCTCTGTTTTACTGTGCTCTGCTGTGATTGCTGCATATTCTATCTCCCAGCACCCTGTAAATGATATATCAGCCTTACTGAATGTGGTGCTCCCTGCTGCATGTGATCAGCTGACCCAGCCCGGGGTGTTTGCACGGGGCTGAGCTTGGCTTGTGCCAGGGCTGAGCCTTCCCTGCTCCCTCTGTGCTGAAATCAGGATCATAACTAAAAGGCTCTGAATTCCCCCCAGTGAGCTGAATTTCTCCCCTTCTCAATTGCAGTGTGTAGTGTTTTGAGTAGCTTCAGACTTCCCTCTAGTTTTTACTGTCTTCGGTTAAGTTTAATATCCTTTTCTTTTCAAAGCAAATATAAGTGCACCAACTCCAAATAACACACAGCAAAGCAATGTTGTAACATGACTGGTTTGCCTCATCTGGCTGTGAATGACTCTTTCCCCATCACCAGCCTCCTTAATCCGATCTAATTTTTGTTTCTCTCCCACTGTGATTGCTTTTTTGTTGTACACAGTTGGTAAATTCAGTTCTTCCAATGGAATATATCACAGATTTCTGTATGAACTCTTCAGAACCCTTCTGAGGAAAGCCTGAGACCCAAGGTGCAGCTCACAGGGGCTGCTGTGAGAGGGATTTTCACGATTCTTGCTCCGTCGCTACTCATGAGCCTCACCTGGATCCAGGTCCTGTTGACGTGTGTACACTATACATGTGACAGAAGGGAATTGCCACCTTTGTCTAAGTCTTCACAGGCTCAATACCCAAGGGACTCAAGGTGTAGGGAAAGATAAATTGATGGGAACTCCACCGAGGCCAATTACTGTGAAGTTTCTAGAAGAGCGAGTTACAAACAACACGAGGAAAAGCAGCAAGCTACAAGCCAACATTACAAGGCACCTTCATGTACCAGGGACAGATAAACGAGAGAGAAAGCTTGCTTTTTTTTTTAAATTTGGTTGTTTTTTTCCAGCCCTCACTGCAGTGTCTCCTGGCTGCTGTAGGAGCAGCTGACTTACTGCATCAGTTAGCAAAGGGGACAGGTTTGCTGCCTTCTGGAGACGCGGCTCCACAGGCAGAGCCCCAGGGCTGCCCACTGTAATGGGCTCTCTGCTCTCCATCAGTTTATGCCATTCCCCAGCAGAGAGGTCCTGCGTGGGATGAATGGATGATGCTGGTGGCCAACAGCTCACCGGTTTGGCTGACTTCCCCTTGGAGTCTGAAGGGATGGGACTGCTGTGATGGATAAAAACCTTAGAGAGTGAAAGGTGGCAGAAAGGCTTTTATCCCAGGAGCAGAAGGTCCTCGAGGCCACAGAGAACAGCACAAAATCAAGAAACCCTCAGTCATGGTAGGAGACACTGCACAAAGGAGACCGAGTGATTAAATAAGTCTCGTTTGCCACACTCCTGCAAGGATGAAGATGTGTTAGAAGGAGTCTTGAAGCAACCCAGCCCCCAAGTGAAGGAAGCAGTCAGATGGGATTATCGTGGTGATGGCTATTTGTATGCCAAAGTGACATAAGGATGAAGCTGAGAGGACAGAAGCTCAAGAGAGAAGTGGGCTCTGTGTGTCAGCTGGGAGGCAAAAAAAAAAGGGAGAAAGAAGAAAGAAGGGAAAAGGTGGCAGAGGCGAGGGAGTTGAGAGGCTGCTACAACTTGAAAGAGGCATTAGAAGTGCTACTATATTAAATGAAGGAGGGCATCAAGGGGGGATATTTTGCTTTTTCAGAAGTTTTGAAGAACTGTACTAACAAAGTAAGGTGAGCAGGCAAGGTCAAGGAGGCCAAAAATGAGCAATGAGGCAGCTTTGCTGTTCTGACAGATACATGGCTCTGCACCTGCCATGGCCCAGATGTGGGACAAAGACATGAAGCAAGAGGCATAAGATAAATAGCGGTGCAGGAAGGATTTAAATTACAGGGGATCAATTTCTCTGACATAAATAAAGTTTCTTTAACCTCAGTTCCCCCATGAGTCAGCATTTTGGGCTGGAAATGATTTACACAAAAACCCAAGAGACGCTGGCGTCGTGATTGCGAATGGAGAATGTAAATTTAAGAAAATCAGTACTTAGTGAGGAGGGAAGGAATAAAATGCAGCAATTCTGTAGTTAAAGAGGAATATATAGTGTCAGCCTGGGAGCAGGGCAAAATTCAGAGTTCCCCACATAATTGTTCCAAACTTTCTGACTTCAAGGAGAGTCTCTGCTCATTCTGCTCCTATTAAAACTGAGATCTGTTTTAAGCCAGGCTTTCCAGGGACTGAACTTTGCCAGACCCACACAGATCCACCTCCTTTGCAGAAGCGTGGAATGCTGACACTTGCCTATTAACCCATGAACTTGGCATGAGCAGGGACTGACCTCCACCGTGCTGCCACTTAAGCGATCCATTTTTAGCTCATTTGTACACATAATTTCCTGCCAAGGTGACATTATTGAGCACTCTCGGTGATGAGGACATTATTTAGGGCAAGGAAAAAAGCATAAACACAGGCTGGAAATGTGAGCTGAAGATGAGGTGGTTTGTCAATGAAACACAGCACAGGGATGGTTGGAGGGCAGGGCCGCTTCATTCTCTGGCTGAGATGCCTGTGGCTCATAAATCCATGTAGGTCAAACTGCCTGTACGATACCTATGACCTGGTTTTAAAAACACTGCCTGAGGTTTGTTAGGGATTTCTTTTTGCCATGTAGGTTCTGGGTTGTTTATTGGATTTTGGTGGGGTTTGTTGTTGTTATTGTGTTTTTCCTTGCTTGTTTTTATTCCTCAAAAATGGGAAAGGACCAACGCAGCTCCCCCAGGCCAGTGACTGCCCCAGGACCAGTTCAGACCAAGCCAGTTGCTACTGGAGAGTAAAACATGCTATTTTACATCCATTTGTTTTAAAGGGCACATTTTCCTGTTTATAGTGTTTCCACTAAATATATATGTTTTTTACTAGCCTTTAGAAACAAAAAAACATCTTTCAGCCTCTATGGTCCCAAAGGACAGAAAGTTGTAGACAAATTTAAGTTCACTCTCGCAATTCCCCAAATCTGGAATGATGGGAGGTCAAGACAAGCAAACAGGACGTGGAGAAGCTCATAGGAACTGCTGGAGCTGAACTTCTCAGTGCAGTCTCAAGGTCAGAAATCCCAGCTCTCTTCACAACTTATTGTCTCAGCCTGGTTAAGTCCCAGGATCTGCTGGGCAAACATTCTCCTGAAAGAGGGAAGAGTTAGAGGACAAGGGCAAGAAAGGCTGGGAATGACCTGCCATTTTTATATCACTTTGAGCTATAAAAATGAATGGGTAAAAGTGCCTATTGTTAAATGCTGAAATAAGTCTCAATAATTTTCTATATTTCTCTTGATTTTTCAGCATTAGCTGTGAGTACTTTTAATGACTCTTTTTATGAAAGCCTCTTCTGGTGTTGGGGGGAAGTTATTAAGCCTGTTACAAAGGGATTTTATGGTTTTAATTATAAACAGGTAATAGAGTCTATGTAAAAATTACCTTTTGACTTTGCAATAAAACCCATTTCCCCCAAGGTAAGAGCTCCATAAAGAGAGAATTACACGCCAAGGGAATGGAGAAGGTGGCTCTGAAATCACAAGGTGCCTGCACAACAGCAGCTTTGGAGAAGCCCTAGGGATGCACTGACCTCAGCCTGCATGTCTGTCTGTCTGTCTGTCTGTCTGTCTGTCTGCTGCAGGCCAAGGGAACCACGGAGGGGAATAGAGGCCTCAGGGCTGGCCAGACTCTCTTGCTGTGCTACTTTAGAGGACTCCATTAACTCTGTTAATAGTCACGTACAGACCACCCAAAGCCCACAGCAGTGGAGGGATGTAACAGCTCTGCTTCTTCCCTCTGAGCTGTGCAGGGAGCTGCCCTCGTTGGAAAGATTCACATTTTTCTATCTGGATAATATTCCTAGGCTTACCCACCCTGGCTCAACTGCTGGGCTTTGCCCACTCTGTGGCAGGAATCTCTTGTGTCCCAACCACGGAGAAAGCCCCTGGAATGCAAAAGCTTTGTCTTTCAGTGTTTTTCACCACAACAATAAGAAGGCTTTTCTGCTGTCCCCGTTCCGGTGAGGTTGGTCAAGCTTTGAGCTGTCAGTGCCACCAAGGCCAGTAGCTGCAACTGCCCTTTTCTCTGTCTTGAAGGGAAAACAGTGGTTTGCCTCCTGATGTCAAATGCACATTTTCCTGATTATTAGAGAAGGCATTTTCTTGGCACAAAGTCCCCGTGCTGGCGTTGAGCACTGAGCTCAGCCGTGCCTGTCCTGCAGACTGCTTATGCCCTTGAGTAAGTCACTTAATCTTCCTCTGCTCGTTGTTTCTCCCCTCTTCCTTTCCTCCTCTTCCTCTCCTGTGCACAAGGAGGACAAGTCTTTGAGGAATGGCTTGTCTTCTAGCATAAGGTCAAGTGATCCAAAGAGACTGAGCTCCCGTGACTTAATGAGTTAATTGCGTCACTTGCGTGTCAGCAAGAACTGCTCCGAGCTGGCTCCTGCTAGGAAATACAGCACAGGGCTCCGAGGCACCACGACCAGAGTTATCCCAGCCAGGAGAACACTGCGTTTCCAAGGAGGACATAAGCAAAGGAAACAAGTGGGAGGCTCCCTGGCCACAGCAGAGGGGTTGGAACTAGGTGGTCTTTAAGGTCCCTTCCAACCCAAACCGCTCTGTGATTCTGGGGCGTCTCCTGGGGGATGTGCACAGGCAGCAAAGCTAACATCTGTAATAAAAACAGCTGGAAACTGGCTGAGGGGTGGTCCTCTGAGAGAGATGAGCCAGCACTGATGGCGCTGCTGGCTGACAAGGAGCAGGGGTGTCACCCATGGTCACCGTGTGAGTGGCACCACTGTGAGACTTCGGCTTCCTTCCGAGCATCTCCAATGCTCTAGTCCAGACCAGCTATCTATGCCACCTACTAGAAATGATTAGTTAATTGACATAGTTAACACTCAGTTGGTCAATATCGGTTTTAATTCCTTCTTTGAGCTGGAAAACTGAGAACAAAAGAGGTGAAGAGGAAAAAAGCACAGCACTGGAGACTGTAATTCGCTGTCTTTAATCTCCCCCTCTATATCATTTCTAAGGATATATAGACTGTTATGGCTCATCTGTATCCCTCTAATCATTAATGAGGTGCCTTCCATGCCCTAAAGTTAAAGTCATAAAAGTAAAGTGTGTTTTCTACAGCAGGTCCATTTTAGTTCTTTATACAAATGTTCTAGTGCCCTTTATAATGTATTTGCTGTAAATCTTCACAGCTTTATTTGTTTTGTTTTTCTATCTAAATGTGGTGTGAGTGGAAATGGCCTCATTATCTCCTATTTGTAAAGAGAATTCGCTGTCTTTAAAAGGGGCTGTATTAACAGCCCTAGAGATAGAAATCCCTGTTCAGAGGGAGAAGCCACAGCACGGGCAGGCAAACTGAGCCTCCCCTCTCCCTGCAGCTGAGCTTTAAGTGATGAATGAGCAACACTTCACTTATCTGCCCCGGACTTGTGGGTTCAGGGACTCATTCACACCTTGTGTTTTCCCTTGCTAAAAGCAGTTCCAGATGAAAGGCAAACCAAATCTAGGCAAACAAAAATTTGTTTTCTGCAAACTAGGTTCCCTCCTTTCTAACTCGGAGGCACTTAGCTTGTAACAAGCTGAGCCTTGTTCTTTCATTTCTAATAATCACATTGATCCCAATTGTACCTGACACTTAACAGAGTCCCTGTGTAGTAGACTCTTAGATCCTTTGAGGTCTCGCTCTGGCAGTGTTTTTTGTGGCTTTTGAGCACTCCAGCAAGTTACAACCCCAGTAGTCAGCACCCATAACCCTGCTGCGGCATCGGGGAAACTCTCCAGGGCACATTGTCCAGCTTCAGCAGGAGCCTGCAGTGCTGCGGTGTGGCCAGGGCTTCCTTCAGCTGCAGTTTCACTACCACTGGCTTCAATCAGGGTCTACAGACTGGATTTAAGGAGGTTTAACTCAGCCTGGTCTACTGGAAGGTGTCCCTGCCCATGGGATCTTTAAGGTCCTTTCCAATGCAAGCCGTTCTGTGATTCTATGATATCAAAGAGCACTTGGAAAGCAAGGTTGGTTACCCAAGATTTATAAGATCCAGACGAGAATTTAAGTGCCATGTTAAGGTGTGTAACCTCTTGCAATACCTCTCAATGCTGTTTGAGAAGTCTCTCATTTTGTACAGTCAATCCTGACTCGTCTGGACAGCAAACACTGAGGCAGCCCTGACACTCCCCCTGTGATGCCTCATGAGAAACCAAAGCAGGATGGTTCATTGAGAAACCTCCTTGGCAAGCAAGTGCTTTTCATATCCCAGATTTCTTCAGAAAAAAAAAAAAAAACACAAAAACCCTTTGTTTCCTGATGAAAGAAGGAATTTGCCACCAAGGAAGTGCTAGAGAGAGAGATTGAGAAAAGAGAGAGTAATACATAAATGGGCTTTAAGGTGTGAGACCATTTTCACTGTATTTTTCTTCTGCTAAAACCCATGTCCCAGTCCAGCTGCACCTTCATGGCAGGGTAAGGATTGCCTTTAAGCCCCTGAGCCTCCACAAGGCCTTTCCAGAATTCCTTAGGGCTGTATTGTCAAAGTTACAGCTCAGTGGGGCAAGAGGCGTTCCAGGTGGATGTTTCCCTCTGTCCTCCATCTGCCAAAATTCCTGCTGAGACCAACCAGCTCATCCAGAGTCCTCTCTTTTACAGAGTATGGCCCAGGAACCTGCTGTAAACTCTATTCAGAAGCAACTCTTTTTTTTTTAAATTATTTTAAATGATGCTGTCTGTCCCTTCCTCTTTGTTACTGTGAAGGAAGATAACCACATACATGGAAGTGAAGTGATGAGTTTATCTATTCCAGCACTTATGTCCAAGGAAATCCCCAAGTGTGATTTTTCTGTCAGACAGGAGGTCGAGTGCTCAGCTTTTGTTCTTAATCTCACTCTTACCATTCAAATCACCTGATATCCAGAGCAAAACATATCTTTCATTAAAATGGATGTTTACAGCCAACAGGCATAATTTTTAAAGCGCAGTGATTGCCAGAGCCTGCTGAATGATGCACCAGATAGGGAAGTTTTTCACAGCTTTGGAGCTAATGAGTTGTGGACATTGGCAAATACTGACTTTTTAAATTAGAGCTGCTATAGTTCAAAGGAGACAGATGGTTTTATTTATGAAAAGGGATTTAAGGACCACACACAGAAGACTCCACAGAAAGACAATGTGTTATTGGAGACCATATATCATAAAAGGTGATATTTAAAACACTTCAAATTTCAAACCCCCTTTTCCTCGTTGCCAGCAAAATCTAACGGAGCAGCTTTTTGAAATCTGGCATCATTTGTGCTCTTATAAAAACAAACACAAAAAAAGAAGAAACTTAGAGAGGTCACCTTCTGAGCTGGCAATATCAGAGTTCACCGTGGGCCTGATTCAAACCCCTTTGAACTCACTGCTGTTAATTCCAGTGTGATTCTCTTCCTCATTATCTCCTCCATTCATCTCAAACTTTGGAGACTTGAGTGATCCATACTTTGTGTGGTTTCCAGGTTCCTCTTACACAACATTCAAGGCACCTGGAGCACAGAATTCCTTGCTAGAAAGGCTGCAATAACAATTTGCCAGTGTTGTACTTAAGCCTCACTTTAAAATCAAACTTGATCACAGGTTCAGGCCAGAATTACTGAGATTCCAGTTGCTGTTTTTCAACAGAACTCGAAGCAGTAGCAGGTAATGTATGTTGTCGGGAGCAGAGAAGGAGTAAAAGCTCTCTTTTTCAGCAAATGCCTCTCATCACACCGGAGAGGGCAGAAACTGGTACAGAATTGGGTAGGCACTGAAAGGCTTTTCATTGATCCACAAAACATTCAGAGCTGCACCAGGCTGGACAGATTCAGATGGGAGAAACTGCTGCCAAAGCTGCTCCTGTGTTGAGGGACAGGGGATATGCTGATAGTGATGGGCAGGACTATAAAACCAGTGCCTGGCTTAAAATGAGAATCCAATCCTACCCCAGACTGGCACATAGCTGTCTGTGCTCTGAGGGGACCAGCTCCTCCCAGGGAAGGTATTTGTCTCCTGCTGCTCTGATGTTCTTTGCCAGCTTTCAGCAAACTCCAACAATCTCTCTCCTGTCAGCACAGCATATGTCTGCTCTGCTCTGCTGTTATCTGAACAGAATACAGGATGGAAGCAATTTCCACAAAGCACAGAGAATATTAAGACAAGCAGAAGTGCAGGGCACAGGGAAAAAACACCCCAGCAGTTACTTGACTCCCCTGAATAAAGTGTGGCAGCTCAAATATTCATCAAGTCCAGACTGCTCCGAACAAGGAGGCAAGTTCTGAACCCTCAGTAATTCGAGGTGAGTCATTTATGTGTCTCGCAGTCCTCACATGTTAGTGTTACTCCTACCTTTGCCTGGTTTAGTGCCTTCATCTCCTGGAAGGCTGGGCAGCCTGCACTGCTGTGTCCCTGCATCAGAGCCTCTGGCACTCACGTGGATGTTTGTGGCTGTTTGAGTGGCAAAGATCATCTGTGCAAATTATCTTTTGTTCTCTAGGACATGGAACAGCACTGATGCAGTGGTACAAGTCCTGCAAAGCACAGCAGGGTAGCGAGGGAGTTTGGAAGGCTTTATCCCTGGACATACTCAGATCTCAATAAGTCCCTGCCCAGCCATGCTCTGATCTGCCCTGCTTTGAGCTGGGAGTCCCAGAGCTCCCCTCCAGCCCAGGTGCTGATGGAAAATGTAGTGGATGGCAGTGGCTGAGTTTTTGCCACCCCCCTGGCATGAACAATATGTACCAACCCAACCAAAGCTGCTGCAGTTCTGCTGGTAACCTGTTCTAGATAAGGAAGGACTATTTTCTCATCCTAACCCAACACCTTCCTGTCAGCCAAGCATGGAACTACCTTAAGCCAATGCTGTTTTCCCGTGTCGCTGGCAGATGTGCAGAGCATCTGTAGAGCGGAGATTGGAGCTTCTGTGCCAACTGAACCTTCAGTGTCCTGGTAGCAGAGGAGCCATCAACGCCCTCATGGTGCCATCTGTGCACCCGGGAGGAGATGATGGCACCTCTGCAGGGTCACACAGAACCCTGAGCGCCCCTGGCACGGTCACTGCCTGCAGCTCTAAATTCTTCAGGCTGTGGTTACGCCACCCACAGGCAGTGCCTGAGGCCAGGCAAAAGGGTGGTTCGTGTTTTAAAAGAGCTCCTTCTCTTAGCCTTGGTGGCTACTCCAATAACCTTTGCTCCCACCAGCCCTGGGAGTGTTCAAAAGCCATGTGGGTGTGGCACTTGGGGACATTGAAGAGTGGTAGGTTTGGCAATGGTGGGTTAATGGTTGGACTCAATCATCTTAGAGGGCTTTCCCAACTTAAATTATTCTGTGATTCTGTGGTTTGTGGGTTTGACTGGAATATCTTCATTCCCAATCCCCTGCTGTCCATCTAGGTACCACACTGGAAGGGTCACAGCCACCTCAGGGCAATGACAGCCAGACATACCCACAGTGTCTGCTGCTAATTAAAGAGCACAAAGGAAGTCCTGGGCTGAATTATTGTTCTAATTATTCTGTGAGGAAGCAGAATTAATGGGTAGGTCTCCCCACTGGAAAACAAGACTCAACACCCCAGGGACAGGCAACAAGCTGCAAGGTGCTGTGAAGGGAAAGGTGTGTCAGGTTTACCATTCTGTCATCTTTAAATAAAGAATAATTTAGTCAATAAATAACTCTTACGGCTTCAACATTAAGACCAGTATCACTACTGGTACCAAATGCAGCTGGGGATAAAGGGAATAGTAAGAAATTGCAAGAGAAGTGTGTAAGGAAGTTTAATTTTCAGCAAAACATGAGGGGAAGGAATGTGTGTGCGTGTGTGTGTGTGTGTCCATTTATTTTAGGATTATGAAATTGCAGTTGGTTTGTTTGGGGATTTTTTAAACAAGATTCCAGCAGAAGAGAATAAATGAAGATAAGTGGCTGACTCAGGGATTCTGAAATTAGCACTAAAGGTTCCTGTTGTAGCCTGTCATTCTCTGTGGACTTGCAAAGCAAGAAAAAATTGAAGTATTAAGTGAAGATGCCATTGAAATAAACTGTTCAGTTATAAGGGCGAAAAACCAGCTTGATTTTATTGGCCCTCACACATTTTTATTTCGTTACTCATTTCTTGTTATACAAGGCACAGCATTCCGGAGGGAAAACAGACACACAAAGAACCTACTGACCTCTGCCTAGTATTTAGAGTTTGTACATGCATTACTATGCCACATGGATTTATTATGAACTAATAAATAATATAATAATATCTTAGATTTGTGTAGCACCTTTCTATTCCCAGAGATATCAAGGCACTTCGTAAACAGCAGGACTTAATTGTCTTCTCCCTTTGCTTTTATGCACTCGTGACTTCGGGGGGATCGCTCTTGATTTACACTAAGAATACCCAGGAATTGGTTGTCTTCCCTCTGGACCAGAGCTTAGAGGAGCAACAGCAATCCAAGACCACTTAGAAACATGAAAAGCCATTTAAGGCAGAGAATGAAAATTAGTTCTTTTGGCTTCACAGAAAAGGGAGTGCTAGAGAAAAGCAGAATGTTACAAACCACAGCTGGAATTGGTCTGGGAGCTGTGGCTGAGAAACTCTTTGACCAAAGCATCCCTTGGACATCAGTGGCCAGCCTTGAGTTGATATTTCATGGAGAGGAGGCACTTTTGAGACAGTCTTGGGACACCAGTGTGGTTGTTCATCGTCTCTTATTCCTGGAGCTTTGCTGCCCCTCCCCTGCGTGGGAAATGCCTACATGGGGTTTGGAATTTATCAAGTTCCTTTTCTAGCGAAGGAGAGGTCCCTGGGAAACAGTGTTTGCCACCAATATTACAGTTTTTTCAGTAAGCTCTGAGGTGTGTATGATCCAATATGTGCAGCAGAGAGATCAATGTCCTCTAAAGAGGACAGTGCAAATTGCAGCCAGCAAAGGAACAGTTTCTTATCAAGCACTTTAAAAAAGCAGATTTCCATTTTTGCAAAAGCTGATGCTTTAAAAAAAAAAATCTATGCCAAACCATTGAATCCACGAAGAATTATTCATTAGAAGAGAAATCAGAATATTATGGTGTTTAAAAATGTTTTACTATTTTGAACTTTCCCTTAAAGTGATTTTTTTTTTCCTTCTCCCACTTGATCTTTCAAGTGGTGCAATACAAATAGCATTCGACCAAAACCAGAACGCAGAGGGAAAATCTAATTGCTCCTTCATATTGTTTAAATTTTCAGGCCAGAAATGGAATATTTTTGTTTTGATTAGAATTTTATTTTTAATTGCTATTAAAACTAATAATAAAAAGAATCCCTAATTGTTTCTCTAACGTAGAAGTACTATTTTAAGTTCTTCTGGTTTAATATTTGACCTTCAGAGCCAGGAGAAACTAATTGCTTTCTACCAACTCAGCTGTGACTGAGGCACAAAAAGGAGAGAGAAGGGTTGGATGTGCCCCTGCCCCGCAGAGAGCTGGTTTCTGGTACTGTGCAAGCAACACTCGTTGAGCTGGGCTGTGATAACCCCAGCTGGAATCACCTTGTGAGTCCTCAGCAGCGAGTTCAGTTAAAACAGCATCAGTGCCTTGCCACGCCAGGTAGCAGAAGAAGACAACCTGAGATTGGGCTCACTGGTGTTCAGGTGAGTGGGATTTGCTCAGGTTAGTGGCAGGGTACCAGAAACTAAAATTCAAATTACAGACGCAAAATAGAATAGGCTGAGCAAACCACAGGTGCCTGTGGTGGCAGGGGCAGGCTATGGCTTGAGGAATCTCCAGTGAACAAAGCTTATGTTCCATCCATGGAGAGGTCACTGGCTCCATCCAAGACAACAGAGGGGAAAATATTAGGCTTAGCCTGGGTGCTTGGTAAGCCCTTTGTATCTGAACGGCTTCCCCATCTCAGCCCAACCCCACTTTTGCTGTAAGGTTCCAGGTCTTGAAGCAATTTTGTCCAGGCAGCCATAAATCCAGCAAAGAAACAGAGAACATTTGAAAAATGGCTATCGCATCTTCTCTGAGGAAATTAGTAATGATCTGCAAAGTTCACGGCGCAACACGTGAGGGCCAGCGGGTGAGGACAAAGTGCTCTGGCTATTTTAAAAATATACTTGTTTGTTCTAAAGGCTGAAGTGGTGCTTTAGAGGGAAATAAAACAAAGATGAGGAAGCAGCAATAAACCAGGGCTGTTGTGCACGTTGCCTTCCCAAGAGAGCACTTAACAAACCCTGCTGATGTGTGACAGACTCCTTCTGGCTCGGTGCTACCAGCCACTGCAATAAAAGTGGCCTTGGAATGGCTGGATGAGAGCTCCTGGCTGAGGTCTGGCTGCACTCAGCCCTCCTGGGAGAGGATTTGCCTTGGATCTAACAGGGGTTTGGTCTAAGTCTGTGTCTTCCCACTCGCTGTTTATTGATCCCCAAGGAGAAGTCTCCACTCAGGGTATGAAGGGTCATTTCTCACTGCCAGCTAGTTAATGGCACAGGGCAAACAGTAAATATGAGCAGAAGAAAGAGGCTTTAATGAGTTGTTCACACTTGAGATGTGATGGTTCTTCACGAATTAAAGGCTGAGTAATTCATGAACCTCTGGCTTTGCACCGCTTTGTGGCAGATGTGCTCTCAGTCCTCAGAGGTGGGTTCCTGCAAAGGGCCCGGCAACCAAAGGGGCTGCAACAGCATCCCTCGAAACAGGTTCAGCTTAGAGGTATCATTAAATACAAACGGAAGTATTTCCATGTAAATTCTGCCAAAATTTGTTTTCAAGGCACAATAAAGGGTCTGTGCTGAATGTCAGTGTTAAAAGAAATGGTCAGTCATAAATACATAGAACTGCTGCTTTCCCTGAACATACCTGTGTTCAGTGGGTATCAAATCAAACTGGCTTGCTCCAGGCAACTCAGCCTCCCATGTATTTCACAGCGCTGGGCAAGGGGAATTGGTAATATTCTTACTCAGTGCTCTTATTTTCTCCTTTTTTGCTGAAGGAATGACAGGGAATGCGAAAGAAGTCTTGTCATCCAGAGCCTGCATAACCCCAGGTGAGCCACTGCTCTGGCACCTGCTTGAAGCCAGTCCTCTGATGCTGAGAGAACATGGGCATGTGTGGGTAGGTCTGTGTCTCCCCGCCCATGAATTGCTGAAGGAGCTGGAGTGACTTAAGCCAGCTGTTGTAAGTGGCAAATGTTACGTGAGATGACTTTCTGCCCTGGAGAGCTCTTGATGGTTTTCCTGGGCTTTTGGCCAGGCTCTTGGAAAATAGAGATAACATCCTGGAATGATATGTTCACAACTTCTTCTTGCTGACAGTGGGAATCTGCATTTTGTGCATAGGGAAAAAATTATTTCCCTCTTATCCTTACAACTGTGGATTGAAATCCTGGGGTCTCTTCAGCAATTGTGATGTTATGGAACATTGCCTCCAGATCTGAATGTGCCAGCTAAGTCTGTCTCTCGGTGCTCGTTCATGTTGAAGAAGAAGGTCCAGAAATACCCATGAGTGATGCTTTAAGAAGGAAAGTTGTTTCCTTATTCTAATTTGGAGCTACACGGGTGTGCTGTGATAACACCAGCACACTGAGCTGTCGGGATGCTTCTAATTCACTTCTTGGATGGCCTCTGTCAATATTTCATTTAAACAACTCGTTAATTTACTTATCCTTGGGATGCCTCTGCAAAGGGAAACTGAGGTGCTGTGAACCTGAGTGACTTCTCTCAAATTATGTGAGGGTTCTGAGAGAGCTGGAAATCAGTCTCAACTCCCAGTGTAGTTCCCTGACCACTCCTGGTTTGGGACAAGGCTTAACAGCACTGCATAGTTCCTAATAAAGTGGTGAGACTTCCCAATGATCCTTACCCTGCTTGCAGAGGGCTCCTCTTGGAAGTGCTTATGCTGGAAAGCAGAGCTAAGATTTTCAGAAGTCATACCAATTTTTGAGCCTTGGAGTTTACAAAACAAATCCCAAAAATGGCAAACCTAAATCTTTCTCCTCCCCCAGAGGACAGAAAACTCCCTTTGCCACAAGTTCCTGCACATCATTGTTTTTAAAATCATTATCAAGAAACCAGCTGGGAAGTTCACATGCTTTTCACTCCTTCTCTCTTGCATCCAGGTTGGACAGGGCATGGATGGAACATCTAGTCTTTATTGCTGGAGCCTATGGAGATTTAAAATAAATCTTCGTGATCAAGTAATTTTGTGGTATAGGAATGATAATGCTCCTACTGAAATAATATTATAAGTATAATTAAAAGAACTCCCAGAAGAAACTGAGCAGCCCTGGAAAAAAGAATCAACCTTATGCAAACAATAATATAAAAAGGCAGGACAGAGGCTTCCAAGTGCTTTATTTTCTGTTGTCTCTATAGTATTTCTGTAGGATTTGTAGAAAAAGGATTCTTTAAGCACTCCTTCTCCACCTGAATGCCACACAACTATGCTTTAATAGTTGAGCATTCAACAGAAAGTGGAACGACACAGAGTTTTGTCTCATTCAGCCTTGGCTGGCAGCATCATATGTGCACCGTCCTAAGGAATCACAGAGTCATTGAGGTTGAAAAAGACTTCCAAGATGTTTGAGTCCAACCTAAACCATGTCCCAGAGTGTCACCTCTACAGATGCTATGAACAGTTCCAGGGGTGGTGATCCCACCACTCCCATGGCAGTCCGGGTGAGCATCCCACTGGACCTTCCTGCTCTGCGGTCTCATCTGACTGCAGCACCTGGATGTTCCTCACTGTGTCCAGCAGGATGATGAACTTCAGGTGTTTCCTCTGTCCGTGCCCTCAGCTTCTCCTGCTCACTTATTGCTGTATCCCAACAGCTCCCAAATGACCCTTGGGTGGGGCTGTGCTCTCCTGAGGGCAGCCCAGGGCAATGGGGGAAAGGCCAGGCTGAATTCCTGCGGAGTGTTTTCAGGCACTGAACCCGAAAGCAAAAGCGACTCTGGAGTAGGATTTATTATCTAGATTTACATAAACAATCACATTCTAGTCAATCAGCTGGATAATGCATGAAATTTTGTTTTTTTTCCCTAAGGAAAAACCTATGTGACTTAAACATTGTGACCAGCAATTCCCATGCAGAAATGAACTCGCCTCAATCTGCATTCAGCTACATGAAACTGATGTAACATAATGGCTCTGCCAATTTATTCATACAGCTGATATTTGCTAATGCTCTTTGATTTATTGGCTTTCTCACATCACAGTAAAGCTGTATTTTTATATACTTTATTTCCCCCACAATCCCCAATATGTGCAATTCCTGCCGGGCCCTCACAAATTAATCTCTGCTATTTTTTCCCTGTGTCTTGCATGAGCAGGGAGCACCATCCATCTCCTTTTGAAATTGGTTTTGCTCCAACTTTCTGCCATTCCCTTTTTTTTTTCCTTTCCAGCTTCTGGCCCCACAGCACTTTCCAGTGTGGATTTGTGCGTGTGTGTTCACACCAGACATCGTGTCTCTGATGCACGGGAAGGCAAAGGGAGGTTGTTAAACCAGGACTTCTAGAGGCATTTTCAGAGAATGCTCAAAAAGAATTACGACTTGACTGGGGTGCTGAGGATAGGTTTAAATATAGATGTCACTTTCTCTTTTTGCTTGCACCAAGTCAGAGGAATGATAACATCTAGAAAACTGGCCCTGCTCTCCTTTGTTGCTGCCGTTGTTCTTTTCAAAGGCTTTGGTTGTTACACATGAATGCAAACACCTAAAACAGGTAATGGACATTGTAAGCTCCATTCTGGATGTCCTAGGGATGAAAGAAGGGTATATAGGGATAGTAATAAAAGCTTTCATTTTGTCAACATGTTTGAAAGCTGAATTCACAAAATAGTTTAATGGAAGGACTTAGATGGTGGATAATTTTTTTTCCCCAACCCTTTTAGATGCACTAGCTGAAAGATAGTCAGTCGATAATCAATGATTATCAAGATTTTGATACTCAAATTTCAGTGACTCTGCTTAATTCACTGAAAAGCACATGATCCACCACTGTGAGAGCTCTTTTAAATGGCTTGGTCCATTATCCCAAAGAGTTTGGGACTCCCGGTGTGCAGAGCAGTGCAGAGCCCAGGCAGAGAAAGCCAGCAGGACTATCTCCCAAATCTGCTGGAATGTTTATGATTGCTGTATTTTAAGCTACCTAAACCCACACTGTCAATCTGTTCCCAAGTACACCTATGCTTTAGGATCAAAATAAGTGTGTTTGAGTACAGAAATGGATAGTACAACACAAATTGCTTTAATGAAAGAGAAGCTGCCTCCTTAAAAGCATTGGCATTGGCATTGCCAAAAGAATCCAGTGTAACTTCCCGGAGTCCATGGCATCCAAGCTGGCTTTCAGAACTTTCAGAACCAGACACTGACCAAGAAAGGTGCATACAAAACCAAAACTAGAGGAAAGCACAGTGAAAAAGATGAGATGAAAGGGAAGAGGATGCTACAAGAATCAGCAGAAGATTAAACTGGTGTTCGTCACAAAAGAAGAAAGAACTACGTTGGTGCAGCCTAGATATAGCAACATATACACATTGAAAGGAAAATGAGGGTGTGAGGGAATGTTCCAAATCTGAAGCTGAGTGAGATGGATAAGATATCTCTCCAGGGTTCACAGGCAGAAAGGTCGGGCACTGGGGTGCTGCACAATGGACTGCGGCTGCATTGGGAACCTGATCCTCTTTTTAATCTTGTGGCTCATGCCAGCTCTAAAATGTAAATGTGAAGAAAAATAATGAAGACCCCCTACCTCATTCCCTCCTCCCAGAAATCCAGACTGAATCCACCTGTCAGTAAGTGCACTGGGATTTTCACAGGAAAGGCAGGAGAGCCCTGGTATCTTCACTGGTAATCAGCAATATTCCTGTCTCACTTTATCTCTGTGTAAAGGAGAAACAGAGAGGGAGGGAGCAGCCCTGTTTGCCCTAAGGCCTTGCTGGGGCTCTTGTTCCTGTTCCATGAAGCTCTAAAGCTCCTGCATCGTCCCACTGACTCCCATGAAAATGATGTAAAATTTCACTTTTGCTTTGTGGCTTCACATGCAGCGGTCAAATAATAAATATATGTGTGGGAGGATTATGCTGGAGAGAAAGAAGGGAGGCACACTTTAATTCCTGCTCCAGATGTTTTCTTCTTCCTGCCATTTGGTTTCTGCTCATCCCAAGCACCACGAGTTAATCTTCTACTGTAAAGTAACAAAAGCAAGTGGCAGCTGCTGCCAACACCTCTGTGCACAGCCCTGGAGGAAGCCGTCTGCTCACAGGTCTGTGGGGTATCGCTGGTGACATCCTGATTTACTGACACTTGGGTTCCATCTCTCCGAGGGAAAGGGCTGTCTCTGCCAGCTGGGACAGGGAGGCAGAGGCAAAGACAATCTCAAGGTGTGTGGCATCGTGGTGAGGGGTGACATTCTGCTCCTCAGCAGCAAAAGAGGTTGGATTGCAGCCAGAGCTGCTGCATCCCTGGAATTCAGGGAAGTGTGACTGACATGGTGAAGTTTATTCTGTAATAAACTGCCTTTGGGGCCAGGCTGGTGTCTGGTGACAATGAGACTGTCATTTGAACCTGGATGGTTTCCATGGGGCACTGCAGCCTGAGCAGAGGGCTCGTGGTTAAAAATCCATGCTGGTGGCAGCAGGTTTTTGTGCTGTCTCTCAGATTCCATGGCGATGTATTTTAAGGGCATTTTTTGCTTTGTATGTCTGTAAAAGCCTTTTGCATGACAGTAATGGAAATGTGTGTTTCTGTCTTGTGCCTTACTGAGATTCTTAGGTCAACAGGGAGAAAGAAGAGGCAGAGCAATGAGTGGGGAAATCCTGCTGCTTGCAGGCAGAAAGGGCAGCAAGGTCCCTCCTCACCCTGCCCTTGCTCAGGATGGGAACTCATTTACTGGTGATGGGGGACACAGTCCTTGCCTTCATCCATCCTAGGCTCCTCAAGCAAGGCAAGGATCATAGAATGGCCTGGCTTGGAAGGGACCTTAAAGATCATCTCGTTCCACCCCCAGCCATGGGCAGGGACACCTTCCACTAGACCAGGTTGCTGAGAGCTCCATCCAACCTGATCTTAAACACTTCCAGGGATGGGGCAGCCACAGCTCCTCTGGGCAACCTTCAAATGACCTTCAAATGGTGGTGCCAGGGAACAGACAGGGAGCTCTGTCTGCTCTAAGACACTGAGCCACCTTCAGACCCCTCAGCCAGCTCAGGGAACATTTCCAGCCCCTTCCATTCCCTCCTTTTTTTTCCCCCCTAAAGATGAAGGTGTAGGAGTTGGTGACAACACGGAGAGCAGAACTGGCTGTCCTGCTCCCAGGAGATGCTGTCCCTTCCAGCCCTGGATTCCCTATAAACTGACAGACGAAGGGAGATTGCACACATCTTTTTCAAGGAGTTGGCCTTCAAATGCAGATTACAGGACTGCAAAATGACACAGATTTCTGCCAGTTCCTTTCAGGTCCTTTGCTGCCTGGACGACACAGCAGGAAATCTGGCGGGTCTGGGCCATGGTGCTGTGGACTGAGGAGCACAGCAGGCTAGTGCAGGTGGGAATGACAATTCCAGCTCTCCCTTCTCCTGTGTCTGCCACCAGCACACCCTGCTCAGTGCCCGTGCCCTGGAAGCTGAATGCTGGGCTCTGCAGTCTCACCTGAATCTGTTCTTGTGGGGTCAGAAGTCCTGCGGTGAGATAATCTAGGCTGATACCAGTTTTCTGCTCTGTTGGTTTTCCTTGTAAACCCATTACCGAGGACTGAGATGGATGCTTTCCCATAAGAGCTTTACATTAAGGCAGATTCCTCGTTCATGTTGAGATTTCTGGGTCTGACCCTCCCTGCTTTCCAGATGTCCCAAATACATTAAGAGCAACGTGGGGAGTGCAGGAGCAGGGAGGAAACTCTGTTGTGTTTCTTTTTTCCTCGGTGTTGTCAATTAAACAGGATTTATCTCTTATTTCTCTGTTCTGTAATTACCCCCTGGGATTTATTTCAGGTAGCTGGAGAAAACAATATACCTCCAGAACTTTCTGGCTGCTGGGAAGAGTTATTGCTGCTCCTCCGGATTGTGTAGCAGAACCCAACTCCCTTCAATACTGGCTTTCCCTTCCCGAAGCAGGGGAGGGTATTCATTGTAATTTTGTTCCCTTTCAGAAGGGGACATAAAATACAGCCCTGGACATGCCAGGTACTGTGATCCTCTAGGAAAAATGTAATCAGAGATCACAGAAGGTATTAATTAACCCCTGCGTGTGTTAGGCTGCCAAAACTGCCCTGCACTCACCTGCAGAGCCAGGCTTTGCAGCAGAGGAGTTGTCATTAGTGATGAGTGAAGGCCAACCTGTTGTTTCTGATGAAATACTCACTAATGACGGTCTGATGTTACAGGTTTTTATTTTGCGTTCTTTTCAATAGCAAAAAAAGAGACATTTTCAATTTTTACTTACCTTTTGAAACCCGTGATTGACTGGCACTTTAAGAGGATATGTGGTTGCTTGATTATTTTTTTTTTTGAAAGCTGAGGGGTGGGAAAGGGATTTGTTTGCATTGGAAGGAGGGCTTGAGTGAAAAAAATCGAGAGAAATATTGACATAATTTAGGTAACATGCACTGTAAACAAGCTGCTAGGCTTTGCTCACAGTAATTTCCATCCATTCCCACGTGGAGCACAGGCTGCGTGTTCCTCCTCATGCGAGACAGAGCCAATCACCCCGACTTGCAGCCTTCCTTGCACATATCTCTGCCATCCTTGCCCTGGACTCTGGGTTTGATGAAGCCCCGTATCAAGTCGAGCTCTGCGGAAATCACCAGGGCTTTAACATGAGGTTACAAATTGGCTGGTTTTATTCAGATGTAGCTCTGGTTTGTGCGGCTCAGCCCGAGTTTGTAGACGGATTGGCTTCCAGCACAGTTATTCGGCATCGCAGGTTGCCTGGAGGTCAGGCAGGTTGTGCTACTGGAGAAGACAACCCAGGCCAGGAGAACATGCCCTGGGGGAATGTGTAGCTTCTCCTGCCACACGTAGACAAGCGATTCTGCCTGCAGCCATCCCACCCGGGGACGAGCATCCACGGAAAGGATGCCACTGTCACTTCAAGTAGGGCCACCCAGACACAACAGAGCTCTCTTGGGGGGCGCTGGGCACGCTCAGGGGTTAAACATGTTTGCCCAGGGGGATACTCGGGCTTTGGACAGGACCTGGACTAGCATTCTTCTGCCCCTTTGGCAGCAGAGGGTGTTGCTGTCCCCAAGGTGGGACTGGCACATGTACTTGTTACTGCTGGTCCTGCTTTAGTCCTAAGGGAGGATGAGACAGATTGTGAAGAGCATCCTTGGTAAAGACAGTAAACCAAATTGCCTTGCTCCTGCCTTTAGATCCAGTGTCCTCCTGCTCAGCAGAATGCTCCTGCTGTCATAGGCAGCCTGCAAGGTGCTGCTGGGCATGTAAAACCTCCCTCTCTTGTGTCACTCATAAACTACTCTGCACCCCATCTCTCAACTTATTTTGCCACAGCACGGGCCTAAAAGGCGTGATAAAACCCCAAATTATTCTTTTTCTCAACAGTGGCTTCCTGTAACAATCAGGCCTTAAATTGATCCTCCCCAAGAGCTGTCTACACAAGCAATATGTCATGAGTCCCTCAAGGCTGCACTGCCCTTTGCCCATGGTGAAAATCACTATTTGCCTTTTTATTTCTTGGTTATTCTTCCTCTTCTTTTCACAGAATCACAGACTGGTTTGGGTTGGAAGGGACCTTCAAGCTCATCTCGTTCCACCCCCTTGCCATGGGCAGGGACACCATCCACTAGAGAAGGTTGCTCCATCCAGCCTTGGACACTTTGGTTTGCTCTCCTTACATCTCCATGCTGTTGTGTTCTGCAGTGTTTTGGAAAGCCACTCTCACGACCCAGAGGGCAGAGAAAAATGTAGGTGTCCATGGAGGGCAGAGCTGTACCTTGGAAAGAGTTAAAGCAGTGAGGGAGATGAGATTTTCCATTCATTACAGAATCAGGGGGAGGGAGGCCCATAATTTCTGACTCTGGTGTTCGTGTCTATCAGATGAGTAGCTCTAAAATAAAGTTACCTCTCGATGCCTTCAGGAATTCGACCCTGTGTTGCAAAGGTTACCCTTGCTGTTAAAAATGCTGGAAATCAGAGCAGTTGTTGCTGAAGTTTTCTGCTGATTATTCCAGATGCTGCTGCTCACACTGATTTGTCATTCTGAATGGGGCTTCGTTCAGAACTTCTTGTAACAAAAAGTACTGTTTGTTTATTAAAAATAACTGGCTGGCTCCAAAGATACCTGGGAGCAGCCAGAGAGAGAACAAACAACTTTTGTTTATTATTTCCACATGAAAATGAAACGTCCAAATTAGAGCTCCGGCATGTATTTGTTGAAGTCTTCATAAACAACACTCACACCACAATTGAAATTACAAATACCACATCTGTGAGATCCTTCCTCTGTCCTCTCTGCAGTGTTTGTAATGTTAATGCTTGTTTCTGAAAGTGCTTGGGCTGAGGAGTTTCAGGCATTTTTACTTGTTATTTTCCTACTGCTGTCAACAAGGCAATTCTGTTTTTAACACCTCTCTCTCTCTTTTAAACATACCTATAAGTACAATTCTTTTTTCTGGGAAAAAGACTTATTAGTATTTTATCTGAACAAATGAATAATAAGTTGCCGGTTTTCCGGTTCCCTTTTAAGCCACTTTCTTATACTTTCTCTCATATGGTAACTCCTGAGCCAAATTCAATAAGGTCAGTGCAGTGAAACTGTGCAAAGTAAATGGTTCCAGGATCACAGGGTCTCACAGCCTGTACTGCAGACCAAGGGGAAAGCTGACACTCTGAATTGGACTGTTTGCTGAATGACAAATCTGCAATGCATGGCAATGTGATTTCCCCCCTTCAAAAAACCCCTTTCATTTGAATTAAGGTGAAAGAAGGCGTAGTTTCCCTCAAATAATCGGCTGTAGAAAGTAGATTGCCACGATATTCATATTTCAATGCAAATTTGGTCTGTAAACAAAAAAATTGGGCGAAAATAAGTAAAGAATTTCAGAATTCTGCTGTCACAGATTCATCCAGGAGGAGGAGGGAAGGACTCCTCAGGCAGGTCCAGAGAGTGCCTGGGAAAGCTGGTGACTAGAAACAAGAAACACATCACTTGGCAGCCTTTCTGTATTTCTGTCCTCAGGGTCTATCGACTGTGAAAATTTCCTCCACTGCTTTGACATTTACCTTACTATATAAACAGAAACATTCAGGTTTCTGTCTTCACTCCCTGTGTCATTCAAACCCAGAGAGGGAAGGAAAAACCTCTGCCTGATGCTGGGTAGCTTAGGAAAGTCATCTGCTGGGGATGTTGAGCTGGATCTCAGGAGAAGGTCCTTCCCCCAGAGGGTGGTGGGCACTGCCCAGGCTCCCCGGGGCAGTGGGCACGGCCCCAAGGCTGCCAGAGCTCCAGGAGGGTTTGGATGATGCTCTGAGACAGAGGGTGGGGTTGCTGGGGTGTCTGTGCAGGGCCAGGGGTTGTACTGGATGATCCTTGGGGGTCCCTTCCAACTCCATATAGTCTTTGATCCTGTGATCTGCCACTGCCTGTTTTACGTGCCGTGGGAGGGGGATGGATTTTACTGGGTTTGGTTCCTATTTGTGCGGTGTAGCCTGACTTAAATTTGGGCTGTTCACGTCACAGTTTTGGGAACAGAGTGGGAGCTGAATCCTGGTGAAGACTGAGCGTGGGGGAAGAGAGCAAAGATGTGCCTATAGACAAGAATGTGCAAAAGGGGAGAGGGTGGAAGTGGAAGGCAGCAGAGCTGGGGGATCAGCGGGAAGCTACAAGGCAGAGCAGGAGCTGGGAGGCCAGAGATGGGAAAGTCTACACCAGACGTGGGCAGCCAGCAGTGTAAACCCAGCTGTCACTGATCCTTTGGAGCAGGATCCAAATGTTGGTCCCTGTGTTTCCAAACTGGGGGTAGCACTTCCAAAGGTGTAGCAGACTCAGGGCTCCTTAGGGAAAATGGCAAATGGCTCTCACAGCTTTTCCCCTGCGACTTTGGATTGAGCCAGGATTTCAGGCAAACAGTCCTTTCTTATCTCTGCATCCTGTAATCTGTTGTTGCTATTTCTCTTTGCAGCAGATCACCACTGAGAGAAACTGGAGCGAATCTTGTGCGAGATTTCCTCTCTCATATGGTGAATTCCTCTGCTTCATATGTTGGTTGGGTGGTTGATGAAGAACACCAGGAGGAAAAAAAGCAATTACATCCAGCACAGGCACTCACAGCTGGTGTCACAGCTCTGTGTTCACAGTGATGGTTGCAGTACTGCTGGGAAGCCATAACATTTACAGTTCCCAGTCATGTTAAGTCCTTCCCAGTTAAAGCCACGATGTTTTTCATCTTCAGAGTTAAATCTGGGCTTTAAAGTATCTGTGTGTGCTGAGTCAGGGCAGCCACACTGTGTAGGACAAGAAAATGTAATTGCATGAGCTCGAGTGAGGCTTGTCTGCTTCAATTATCTCTGCTCTTGGGTAATTACCATCTTCTTTTGGACCTTTCCAGCCTCCCAGCTTCTGCCACCCACATGTAAGGTGGACAGCCGGATTTCTCAGCCTCAGCCGTGCTCAGCTCCCACTTCACATGCTGTCAAACAGCTGCTCCAGAAGTGAAAACAGGATGAAATCCCTGTAGTGCATTAAATTACTGTGAGCAGGTAACTCTAAACTGGACTCTGTAGGTAGGGAAAAGGCAAAGAAATTTAGCACTTCCCAAATTGCCATGAAAAAAGTTTGGTGGCATTCAACAAGGGAGTACAAACATTTAAATAAGCCTGGCAATCTTGAAATGCATCGCTCTTTTCCCCCTCCAGGTTTGGGGCTTTTCTCAAAGCCTGTTGGTTGTTTAGGGTGGATCTCAGGAGAAGGTCCTTCCCCCAGAGGGTGGTGGGCACTGACCAGGCTCCCCAGGGCAGTGGGCACGGCCCCAAGGCTGCCGGAGCTCCAGGAGGGTTTGGGTTCTGGGGCACAGGGTGGGATTGTTGGGGTGTCTGTGCAGGACCAGAAATTGGACTGGATGGTCCTTGTGGGTCCTTCCAGCTCAGAATGTTCTTGATTCTATGGTTGCTGCCCCATCTTCTCTCCCCTCTGCTTTCCCTTCCCCTCTCTCCCATCTCAGCCCAGTGACACTAAGAAATTAACACTGTCAGTTAAGAAATGGGATATAAGCAAACCCAAAGTGATTTTGTAAGAACACTGATGATATTTTGATTTTCTTTTAAATCATTCTGGTCATACTTTTGAAAGGTTTGCAGCACACGGCATCTCTGCTGACTGCACTGTAGTACCATTGCCATCAGCAAATGCCTGTTGGGACTGGCACGTTGTACCCAGGGATGTTTGTGGGATTGTATTCCGCTTGATAAAGCCAAACAGGACCTACAGCAGTTTTATCAGAAGAGCAGAGCTGGATAATGGCCTTGTAGCTATGAGGTTAAATCCAGCAGGCCCTGAAACGCGTGTGAGACGTGGGAGAGCTGCCACAGAGGTGAACCAGTAAGGATGATAACGTCATGGAGAAATACTCCCTGCTCCTTTCCTGAAGTGCTGTGGGTTTCCAACTTGCCTTGACCAAAGGCTTGTGAATTAAATGGCAGCACAGGCTCCTGGCTCTGGAAAACTTCATTTTAACTGATAGCAGCAGAGGTGAACCCAGGACGTGTCTTTTCTTTCCTGAGACAAGCCAACTCCAAAGCCCCTCTGCTAAGATTATTTCCAGCCTTTTTGTTTGTCCTACGCTTTTAACATAGTTATTGTCATACTCAGTGCTGGGGAGCTTTTCAGCTCGAGAGCCTCTGGTTTGTGTGGAGGGAGCCTGGTGTGCCACTGGCCATGAGGGTTTGGTGTGCCAGCAGCACCTGGACCTGCTGGGGAGGGTGCCAGGTGGGCTTCAGAAAATGCTTGAATACTTCTGAGGGACAAACCAAACTCAGAGTGCGGTGACCTGGTTTTAGACAATTTATGGGTGGTGAAAGGTGAAACTAATCAGTCTTTCTACAGTAAATGATGAATAACTTTCTTTCCTCTAACTCTGGCCATGGTGAGCACAGCAAGTTAAAATTCCACATGGGAGCAGCAGGGACTGGGTCTGACTAAGACTTGATCTTGTCAAAGCTGAGATATTGATCTTTGCTCCTGGTGATGAATTCCAGCTCCAGGAGGTGTCACCAGGCAGCAGATCGCCAGGGCCACCAACAGCTTTGGTTTCTGCCATCACAGAATTGTGGAATGGTTTGGATGGGAAGGGACCTTAAAGACCATCTCATTCCATCCTGCCATGGGCAGGGACACCTTCCACTAGCCCAGGTTGCTCCAAGCCCCATCCAACCTGGCCTTGGGCACTTCCAGGGATGGAGCAGCCACAGCTTCTCTGGGCAACCTGTGCCAGGGCCTGCCCACCTTCACAGGGAAGAATTCCTTCCTAATATCCAATCTAAACCTGCTCTCTGTCAGTTTGAAGCCATTCCCCTTGTCCTATCACTGCATCCCAAGGAAAGGTTGGGCAGCACCAGGATGTTGCACAAAGCCCAGGGAAGGGTGGCTGCGAAAACCTCCAGGTTTTCTGCTTCAATTTTGTCTAGAGGAGCATATGGCTCCTGAACCTTGCACCATTAAATTAGTGCAACCCTTCGGCCTGGGAGGGAGGGATTTGTTCACGCAGACAAGTGAATTATTAATACAATTTGCAAGAGGTAACCTCACTGAATCACTCACAGCTGCTTCTTTCCCTGGCTGTAGGGCTGCAACTGCAGCGAGGTTAATACAGAGCATCCATCATTTCCATTAATAGATGGCAGTGCTGTTTGCATCCCTTGTGTGGCCTGCCTTTAATTATTTTTTAAGGGGATATTTCTTTGCAGCGAAAGCTGAGGTGGAGGATGGAGGTCAGGTCTGTGGACTGACAAATTAAACCTGCCCATCACACCTTCTGTACAGGGATCCTTCCAATGCAAATAATACCTTGTAGCAGGATAAACAGATGGGAAACTTGTGCTGGTCCAGCCTGTGTTTGTGAGGAGGCAGATTTTGAATGGACTGTTTTTATTTTTGTTTTTGTGGAGAGAGGAGAAGAGCAGGTTTTTTCTCCTTCCAAAATACAGCAGGAACACTGAGCTGCCTCTTTTGGCTCCAGATCCTACATGCACCAAGGATGGAGAGAAAAGCACTACTGTAGGTATCCCTTGTTAGCGTTCAGAACTGCCCCCAATACTTTTGTTTAATAACAGAGTTTACAGAGCAGGTTATGTTTTTCAAAGGGTGTCTGTTACCTGAGAAAGAAATTACATTTGCAGATCTCTGCTGCCTTTATCTGTCTTCTGGACCTCCAGTTGATTTCACAAGATTTACACCAGATGCAGATGAAACTCAGGAAGTATCTGGGGTTTACCAGCTTATGACCCCATTTCCCTGTTGGTCAGAGAAGTACATAAGAAAGTAATATTTGTTCTGGATGGACTATTGCGTATTATTTCTGTGATATACATGCGCTTTCCTCACATGACATGCTAGAAATGTAACCCCTTGCTTTGCAGAGCCCTGGGAGCTCCTTAAGCTTTCAGGGCTGGACCTCCGGTTATCTCCTGCTGCAATTGAGGGTGACATGAAGTGTCAGAAAACATATTTGCAGAGGAGGTGTCTAATCCACTGCTCTGATCATGCCAACTCACCAGCTACTCCTACCCAACTAAATAACATCCAACCTCAAGTGAGCACAAGCTGCTAAGGGGTCATTAAAATTCCTTCTCAGTCGTGATCATTAAACAAACCATACAAGAGACAGACTCCATACCTGGAGAAAGTGGCATGTTAATGGAGATGCACCCAGCATAATTGCTGTCATCCATCACCCCCGTCCCGCTGCTATTGACAAAGTGCAGCTAAATATTTAAATAAGCCATTTTTCTTCACCAGCCAAAGGATTAGATGCAGCCAAATTTCTCAGTCTAGTCAGCAAACGATACAAATCCAGGGATTAAACAGGATTTGCTGGAGTGAATGAGAGCCGCTTCTGCACCGTGCTTTATGAAAAAATATTCTTTGCTGCCAGGACTGTTGCTTGGGGCAAGAAGGGGAGGAGAGACAATTCTCCTTCTTATTGAAAGCAAGCAAAATAGAATTAGTTCCTCTTTACTCGACACTCCTGATTTACTTTGAGGGTGTAGTTGAAGGAAAATGTGGCTTTCCCAAGCTCCATTAGACACCTACACTTCTTCTGAAAAGCAAAACATTTGAAATGAAGATGTAGGTGTTGCAAGGCTCTGTGCATCTGTTTTGCTTCAGGGTCAGCTCCTTGGAAGGCTTGCCAGGTTGCTCTCAGGAAAATAGAGGAGAAATGCTTGTTGAAGTCGTTTTTGCTTGGATACATGTTGCTATGCTGCAGTTTTGCCACATTTGGAGACGGGGATATTGAATTTATTGGGTAAGATAGGAGGTTCTCATTGAAGCACAATAAGTACTCGTGAGAGGAGACAAGAAGGATTTACAGACTCAAGAAGATACACTCGCTGGGGCTGGTTGGGAATTTTCTGAACAAAATTCCATTTCATTTGGAATGTCTCAGTTTGTGAAAAGTGAATGAAGTAATTCGCAGGGAAAATTGATATTGATTTATTTTTGTTTTAATAATCCAAGTGTGAACTTCTAGGTTTTGGTTATTGCCTTTTTTTTTTCTTTTCCCAGCATAAAATAACTTGGTTTTATTCATTAAACATACTAATATGGTTAAAAAACCGAAACAAACCAGAGGAACAGGGTGAACTGAGCAAATTCAAATGACGTTGAACTGGAATGGTTGGAAAGACCTGAACCAAGAAAGTTTAAAATCTCACATTTTCAAAACTGATCTGAGTTTGAAGCTTTATATGTTGACCTTAATGCTGATACCTCCCATCATTCTTCATGGGATAGGAAACATCAATTCCTGGCCCTTCTTAGTGGTCACCTCAGTCTGGCAGCTAAGAGGAGTGATTTGTGAGATATTTTTCCTGGAAGGGTGAAATCTCTAAGTCTTGCTTTTTCTGGTGGCTGTCTGTTGGAAAGAGGAGGGAGAAGAGCCTTGTCTTTGCAGTGACAGCAGAAAAGTTTGCATGTCTTAGCACTTTTCAGGAAGTGCCCTCGATTTGCTGCTCTAACTGATTTGGAAGCCACACAAAAGTCCTGTCCATTCACTTTAGGCAAGGTGTGAATCTCAAGAATTGCAATAAATGTGTTGGCCAGAGCTCTTTGAGTTCGTGCAGTATTTGGGAAGACTTTATTTCTCTTTGCATATTCACAGTAATTTCCTGCAGAATCTGAACTCGGATAACAGCTGAACAGAACTCTTGTCAAGGCTCAAAATATTGCTCCTCTCACTGGTACATCTGTCCAAGGATTGCGTTTGCTTGCCTTGTCAGATCAGATGTTATGTGCTTTTTCCCCTTGAATCAATCAATGTCAGCAATCCAAACCTCATGCCCCTCTCTAGGGAAAGAGCAGCTTTTATAAATCATGGAGAAAAAGAATTAAAATGGTAAGATAAATGTTGTTCAGCTCAGGCTTGCAGTGGACTAGGGAGTGGATATCTTCGCCTAAGTTATGAGAAATAAAACTGTTCTACCCTTACAATACAGAGAGCACGTTTGGGTGGAAATTAAGTAGATTATTCATTATGACTTTATTGACATTCGACTGAGATGTCCAAACATCTACAAGCCTGTTGCTTTGCAAGTGAATTCAGTGTGTTTCATCTTTGTGAAACAGAGTGATATATAAATGTCAGCTTTATTGAACATATCTCCACTCTCTGGCTGTCCAAACAGTATTAATTAACTCCCAAAGTCCTGTTCCAGAATGCGTTTGAACTCATTTTAAAGCTTGCACTGGAGCGGCTCCTGGAGAAACACGGGCTGGAAATGCAGCCTGGAAATGCGGTGCACATTTTCAGTAGGGAGTAATTAAGCACTGAAATAAATTACCCAGCGGCAAGGTGGATTCTCCATCATTTGAAGTCCTTAGCTCGAGGCTAAACGTCTTTGTGAAAGACGTGTCGTAGCTCCAGCAGGAGTTACGAGCTCCAGGCTGTGCTTGTAGGACACGTTGTGTATTTACAGCTTCGTTGCAGGAGAGTTACCCGAGGTCTGCACACCAGCCATGGGAATTACTGGTGGGACACTGGCTGGGAGCAGGACCAAACACTTTCCCACTCCTCTGGAAGATTCTTAAGAAGAAATTCTTCCCTGTGAGGGTTGCCCAGAGAAGCTGTGGTTGCCCCATCCTTGGAAGTGTCCAAGGCGAGGCTGGACGGGGCTTGGAGTTACCTGGGCTAGTGGAAGGTGTCCCTTCCCATGGCAGGGGTGGAACTAAATGATCTTTAAGGTCCCTTCCAACCCAGGCCATTCCATGATTCTCTGATTCTTGGAATGTGCTGCCCACAGTGAAAAGAGCAGAACAGGGAATCAACTTGCTTTGTTCACTGTATTTCTCACCAGAGCTGAGCAGTCACAGAAATCTGTTGGATGTCACCAAAATGGAAAATGGAAAATGTTTCAGAAATACCTTGAGCAGATTTTTTTTCCTGTGAGCTGTTATTCTGACTGAAGGAAGCCTGGCAAACCTCAGTGGGGGTTAACCTGAGAAATTGTGAATCAGTAAAAATAAAAACTACATTGGATTTCATCTTCAGGAAGTAATGGAATTTCACATAAAAAGGTGCATCTGGAGAGGGAGCAGAAACTCTTTTTCCTGTGGTATCTGTGTGAAGATGCCCTGTTTGTGTCCACCTGGGTGAAAACGCCACGTCCACTCAGGCCAGTGACCTGGAAGAAAAGGGATAGGTAAAAATAGCAGCCAGATTAGCAGCAAAGGTGGGGCAACTTCCAGGTGCTCAGCCTTGTATGGCAACTGCAGAAACATCCCAAAAAGAAGTGTGTGTTGCCAGAGCAGCCAGGAGGCAGCTCGTGTGATCCCCACTGTGGTCGGTGTCACATAAGCCTGTCTCAGCCCGGCTGAAAGCTGCTGGATAATGTGATTAAACAATATAAACATTTTGTCACAGTAATGAATCCTGGCATCCGTCTTTCTGATATGATTAAATCAGTCTGGAGACAAATTCTTCATTTCTGACACCAGGTCACTGCACAAGTTGGGTTTGGTTCTTTGTTTATTGTTATTTAAACACTGAGTTAAGCAAGGTGCTACAGGCAGTAATGAGGTCACTCGGGATTAATTTCTACCTTGGTGAAAGGCAGGGACTGTTGAGCATTTTTGTTTGCTCAGCTGGGGATGTTCATGAGTGTCTGCCTGGTAAAATGGGGCTGGTTTCTTCCTCCAAGAGGACGCTCACCCTGTGTGAACACACACACAGGACTATACTCTTCCCATTCCCTCAATATTCCTCGACTCCCCTCATCAATAATCCCATGCACAGCCCTGTCCAGGATAATGCCATAAGGCACAGAGGGACCTCTTAAAGGGCCATATAATTATTGTCATTGATGAAAAGTCCCTTTGATGGCATTTCTGATGCTTGCAGGTGAAAGAAGGCTTTGCAAATACACCATCAGCCATTCACAATTAACTTGGTTATTGATGGTGCTCCATAAATATTTAAAAACACTGAAGGAGAGGTAATAAATGGTTGATTTGTTTTCTTGGCTGCAGCTGCTGCAGGCTTGCGCTGTTTGTGTATAATTCTTTATTCCATTTAGCACCAATGGATATATCTTCTCTTGCCTCCCACTCCTTTTAAACTTTTATCATCTCCTGAAACCTGTTTTCAGGTTCTTCCTTGGCCATTGTGCTCTGCTGGAGGATCTGGGATGATAAACTCTTGGCTCTTTCATCCATGGAATGCCTGGCAAGCATTGCCATTAACTACTGCTCACATATTTACTCACCCCTTCTCTACACACCTTGTAAATCCAAAATCCTCTGGTCTCTTCTGGCAAACTCATCTAGGGCTTCCTTTTGTTCATCATTGAGATCTGCAAATAGAATTTGCACTCAAGCGCAAGTTTCATGAGTTCAAGTGTCTGTATTTGAATTTTGTCTTAAACTGGTCCCTTCTTTCTCTTTGGTAGCCCCTGCAGTGATTCACAGGGCACAGATTGCAATTTTCGCTTATGGGATTGAAAAGAGAATAAAAAGTAACTGTGAGATCAACAAGAAATTATAACTTTGGTGCTGTTGAATCAGCAGGCACCACTGCTGAATAGCTTAAAAATAGCTGTCCTTGCTCCATGTCCTTTTTCACTTCCAGCAATAGTTTTTAGACTCTTCTAATCACTCAGTTTGATTTCCTGTGGGCTAGCAGGGGCATCAGCTATTGTAAAAAATAGTCTATTCGGTGGAATAGATCTCCTCCGAAGGACACGAGTATTCTTCAATTCTCTTTAAAAAACATCTCTGAAAAAGGGAAATGTTTGCTAAAAGTCCCTTCAGACTCACTGCATGTGTGTTTGTATTGGTTTATGGTGCACTTTCTCCTTCCCCCAGCCCTCGGGCACTGAGGCCCCCGTGCTCTAAAGGCTCCTCACCTTTGAGTTAGAAAGGAGAGATCAATAATTGCCACAAGCTCTCTGCTTTCAGCTTTTGTGCACGTCCACCCCTAATGCCGAGCTCCTCTTTGCTCTGCCTTCAGCCTCAGGAAAACCTGTGCCCTCTGTGCTGGCTGAGCAGCAGGGAAGGCTTGGTGTGAGATCCCTGTGGCAGCTCTGGCTGCCCACACCTGTCCCAGGCTGCTGGTCCCTCTAAAGGTCCCATCTATTTGTGCGATAACAATCTACAATGAGGAAACCTGCAAACAATTCTGGTTTGCCTAACCAGCCTGAGCTGTAAACCGTGGTGGTTCATCACCTGCTGACCACAGGCTCGAGGTGCTGCAGCATAATTCCTCCCTGGAAAAGCAGTGGTGTTCATGTTGCTCACATGGTAAAATCCTCGAGTCACAGAATCATTTAGGTTGGAAAAGCCCTGTCCAAACATTAACCCAGCACTGCCAAGTCCACCACTAAACCANTTTGAGTTAGAAAGGAGAGATCAATAATTGCCACAAGCTCTCTGCTTTCAGCTTTTGTGCACGTCCACCCCTAATGCCGAGCTCCTCTTTGCTCTGCCTTCAGCCTCAGGAAAACCTGTGCCCTCTGTGCTGGCTGAGCAGCAGGGAAGGCTTGGTGTGAGATCCCTGTGGCAGCTCTGGCTGCCCACACCTGTCCCAGGCTGCTGGTCCCTCTAAAGGTCTCATCTATTTGTGAGATAACAATCTACGATGAGGAAACCTGCAAACAATTCTGGTTTGCCTAACCAGCCTGAGCTGTAAACCGTGGTGGTTCATCACCTGCTGACCACAGGCTCGAGGTGCTGCAGCATAATTCCTCCCTGGAAAAGCAGTGGTGTTCATGTTGCTCACATGGTAAAATCCTCGAGTCACAGAATCATTTAGGTTGGAAAAGCCCTGTCCAAACATTAACCCAGCACTGCCAAGTCCACCACTAAACCATGTCCCCAGGAGCCACATCTACGTATCTTCTAAAAATCTCCAGGGACAATCTCCAGTGATTCCACTGCTGCCCTGGGCAGTGTTTTCCAGTGCTTGATAAGTCTTTCCACGAAGAAATTGTCCCTGATATCCAATCTAAACTTCCCCTGGTGCAACTTGAGGATGTTTCTTCTGGTCTCATTGCTTCTCACCTGGGAGAAAAGGCTGATCCCCATCTGGCCTTTCAGGTGATTGCAGAGAGTGAGAAGGTCCCCCCTGAACCTCCTCTTCTCCAGGTTGAACCCCCCCAGCTCCCTCAGCCGCTCCTCATCTGTGTTCCAGACCCTTTCCCAGCTCCATCTCCCCTCTCTGGACACATTCCAGAACCTCAATGTCTTTCTTGCTGTGAGTGGCCCCAAACTGAACCCAGGATGTGAGGTGTGACCTCACCAGCCTTCAGTGCAGGGGGACAGTCACAACACTGGTAATTAAATAGAGTCAGCTGATGCACCTTGGAAGGAAAATTGCTGATGGAACCACAGAATGGGAGATTTTGTCTTGGAATATGGTGGCTCTGGGATGGACTTGAGGGTCATCACGGGCAACAGTCACAAAGGGACTGCATGGAAAGAACCAAGTGGAATCAGAGGAATAACCTCACCTCTGTCCTCAGGACTGAGTGGTGGCTGCTGGAGACTTGCACCCACTTCTGATACTGCCTCCTCAGGAGTGACTAGAAGATCTTACACAGACCTCAAAGGAAGGCTGTGAAAATGACTCAGGGGATGAGAAACGAGTTGCATGACCTGAAGCACCGAGAACTCTATTCATAATCTTATTAAAGGATGGAGAGGAGATTTTATCATTGATTTTAAGAATATCTACATGGAGAGGACTCTTGAGAGCCAAGGGCCTTTTGACCTTGCAAAATAGAGCCTAACAAGAGAGCTGGAAAATGAGTGTGGAGAAATTCAGCCTTGAGATATGAGAGCAGAAAATCGCCGTGCCGAGCTGGCGGTGGGCTTGCAAGCAGATGGTGTATAATGAGATCCGGTATCTTAAAAGAAAAGGATTCCCATCCAATTTCAGTGAGAACCTCTCTTCCTTGCCTGTTAGTGCTGGCAGGAGCCAAGATTGCGGGGATGCTCGTGCTGCCTTCAGACTCTTTGAGCTGAAGTCCCGCAGCTCTATCCCTGTTTTGCTGCCTGACGGGCTCCTCTCGGAGGTCCACCCTCCCCAGGGCGATCAGCAACGTGCTGGAGAACTGCCACAGGCACAGAGGGACCAGAACATTTGAACTCTGCCTTCTTGCCATTATTTGATGTTGTTTGATCTTCAATTTTGATGCAAAATTCTGGGCATTTTAAACAAATTCAAACCTCTCCTCATGCGGTAGTAACAGTCACAGAAAAGAAACAGGAAACTGTGCTCCTCTTTGGAGACTATTTTTTGTTTTCCTCAGCTCCTTAAGTGTAGGCATGAATGGAGGCGCCAGTCAGGAATGTTACCATTTCCCTGGAAGGGGTTTTGTAAACAGCATTAGCAGGTAATAAATGATAGATGTGACTAGTTATCCACAAAGCCTCCCTGCAAAGTGGAAACACCACGTACTGACCTGTTGAAGGCAAGCCAGGGAAAGAGAGACAAGGTAGGTCTTTATTTAGTTTCAGTTCTTTGTTCTTTTCCCTTTTTTTCCATTGTTTCACTTTCCCAGCAGCTTAGTTCTAAACAAACTATCAATACATCCCATCGCATTACACCAGGGGCACATTTGACCCATTTATATTTAAGTGCTCCCACTCTCTTTTCGGTGCCTGCTCCGGCGCGAGCTATAAAAAAAGCAGCTTCATTAAAGCAAAAGGTATTAGAAAAGGTGCCTCTGTGTTAAAGAACAAGTTGGGAGCTAATGGAGTCTTTCAGGGGCCTCGACTGCGCCGGCGATAATTGAAACAAGGAGACCTCGGTGGTGCAGCTAATTCAGTGGAGCTGTGCTCCTGTTCCCGGGCCATTATACGTGCGGCAGTTCTGCTCTCTCCAGCTCCCCACTGGCATGAAGAGACACTTACAGCTGTTCTCCTCGGCCCCATCCCTGCTCTCCGTGGAGCTAATGGGAGGCTCCCCACGCCTGATGAAGTGCTGCAGGGCTCTGGCTGTGCCAGCTGGAGGACTTGCCGTGTGCCTGGGGATTTTCACCTCTGTTTAGGCTCGGTTCAGCCCAAACTCCCAAGGCGAAACTCCATTTAGGTCGGGACGTTTGGGCACTAACGATTACGGTTACGTGGGGAGCGCTTTCTTTTATTTCTGCCAGGCTGCTGTCTGGTGTGTGCAACCAGATACACGCTGCCTTCACCCCTACTGGGGTGACCCCAATTGCAGGAGGAGAAAGGAAATTGAGATTTAAATGGGGAAAACTCTGGTCCAAATAAAAATAAATAGAAACACGAGAAAAGCCGAAGAGGTTTTCTGCACTGATTTTCTCTGCTGCTGTGCTCACAGAACAAGGGGGAGAGGAGGACAGTAGCAAAGCTTTTTTGTCTAGTACATTCATATCAGGCTAAGATGACATATGAGTGGTGGTGGATTTGTTCATAGAAACATAGAATGGTTTGGGTTGGATGGGACCTTAAAGACCATCCAGTCCCACCTCCTGCCATGGGCAGGGACACCTTCCACTAGCCCAGGTTGCTCCAACCTGGCCTGGGACACTTCCAGTGATCCAGGGGCAGCCACAGCTTCTCTGGGCACCCTGTGCCAGGGCCTGCCCACCCTCCCAGGGAAGAATTTCTTCCTAATATCCAATCTAAACCTGCTCTCTGTCAGTTTAAATCTATTCCCTCTTGTCCTGTCACTACAGTTCCTGATGAAGAGTTGCTCTTCCACTTCCTTGTAGGTCCCTTCAGGTACTGGAAGGCTCCTATGAGGTCTCCACACAACCTTCTCTTCTGCAGGGTGAATAGCCCAAAAAGCAGAAAAGAAAAAAAATATATAGAATATTTATATTTATATTAGAATAGATATATAGAATATATATAAAATATATAGAATATATAGACATTATAGAAAATCAAAATTAGCTTTGGTCATAGTTCTTACTAAGCATAAGCAACAGTGCCCGAGTGGATGAGGAAATATCTATGAAAGGTGGGCAGATGGTGACTGCCGTAATAACTCTCCTGCCTGACTTAGCTGGGGGGAATTTGCTGACCCCATGCAGGACTGGCCATGCTCCCCAGCCATGCTGCCCACAGGGGCACGTCCCCCTTTCCTCCCAAAGCCCATCAGCACCCCTTTACCCCTGTGGCCAGTGAACATCAGGAGCTGTGGAATTTGTTGCTGCCCCATGGAGTTGCACCGGCAGAGCCTCCAGCAGTGACCACCGTGTCACTCTGTTGGTACGCCAGGTCTCTGTCACAGGTAGGGCACCTTCCTTCACAACCACAGAGCTGAAAACTTCGTATATCCATTTGCCTGGACTCATGCTGTTCTAGTTGTCCTGTGTTTTTCAGAGCAGGGAGGCTCAGGTCTGAAGGGAATTGTACAAATCGCAGTTATCCATAGTTACCTGAGTCCTTAACAAAGCCCTGCATATTGTGAGATTTTCTAACCCCTGATCAGTCTGACAAATTTAGTTTAGGTGGCTTTTATTCTTAAAAAAGTGTGTATTTCTAGCTGTTCCTCTGGTGTATTGTGGGCAGATTGCAGTGGAGAAACCTCTTGCTTAATGTGGGGCCAAAGGGAATCTCCCCATATTGTGCTGTGTTGGAGAACAGCACGACTTTCCCAGGACCTCATCCCCCCATGGCTCCATTTGCTGCTCCCAGGGAGCCAGGGCTGGATATAGTATAGAATCAGATCATATAGAATTGGGTTATTGGGTATTGTATAGAATACTTAGCCTGTTGGTACCACCTACATCTACCTGGGTCCAACCTTGGTGCAGGTTTGAACTCCTCTCAGGTTTGATGCTTTATGCAGCTGCTGTGAGCAGGAAAAGCTGTCTCTGACCTTTTGAGACCACAACTTCTATCACTCATCTCTCTCACTAATTGCTGCTGCAGTTCGTGGCCCTGCGTGGAAGGAAGAGCAGCACAAATTGCCCTTGCAAAATATAAATAATTTTAATTACAGTCAACATGCACTTAATGGGAAATGCAGGGAAAAAAAGAGTTTCCAGCTGGCTTTTTCAACTTCATACATCAAACTCACAAGTGTATTTGGGCTGTGCAAGAGCTGGGTGTGCTTGGGGGGGGTTTGCTGGAGGTTTGTAGGCTCTGGAGCTCACAGGGGTGCCCTCCTGCTGTCCGTGCTTCAGTGAGGACTGTCCCCTCAGAGAACTCACAGGCCTGCAGTTTTTGCAGATGTAAGCGGGGAAATGCCAAAAATCCAACCCAATATTTATAGAAATACAGACTCATAAACAGTTTGTGTTAAAAGGGACACTTAAAGGTCATTTAGTCCTTTTAGGTGTTTAGGTTTTGGTGTTTAGTTTCCTTTTTTTTTTCCATTCTTTTTTTAGCATTTGGTAAATGGGTATCAATATCAAATATTTTCTAGCTGAGATGCTGCAGCCAAGTAATAAATTTCCCTGCAGGCTCCAGACCTGGCTTCACACCACTGATACCTTCTTTTTGAAATAATGCCTTTCTCTGTAGCAAGGTTCACCAGGCAGGGTGCAGGCACTAACCTAAAGCCCTGACTTGTAGTTCATTCTTATTAAGCAAAGCTTTTAAGCCCGTTTCTTTACTGAAAGCCCAAGATCTGCGTCAGTCTTTGCTGAATAGGGATTGATTTTAAATTGTGCTCAAATACCTTGTGGAAGGGAGACTCATAGGCAGAAATATGCAGCTGGAATTTCTCTTCATTTGAATTGATATGAATGGGGCATAAAGTCACGAAAAGCAGTGCTGCGTGTGGGAGAAGAATCAGGTCCTGGGCATATTAGAAAATAACCGCAAATATTTCAATTGTCTTAAAAGACATGTTTTAGGAACTAAAGCTATCAGACAGAGCTCTGCTTTAAAAATCAATCTCAGCTCCCAGCAACATGGCCTGTGAGCTGTTCCATTAGCCCGTATCTCCTGCCCATAAAGAAGTGTTTGAATGCTTATGCCATCAAGATATCAAGTTGGCTGAGCATCCTTCAGAGCCTTCCAATACACAATAGGATGGCTCTCACTTTGTGTCTAAGGTTTCATTAAAATGCCATATATACCACTGCCTTCTTGGCTGCCCGCCTTCTTTAATGAAAGATTGCAGGAGTTTCACTTCCAAAGGGTTACTCTGCCAGTCACAAAAAACCAGAGGTAGGATGCTATTGTAAAATGCCCTGTGATTGTGAGGGTGGGGAGAGAAATGAGCAGCCTATTCCCTGTAAAACTCAAAAGCAGGAACATAATGAATGTATTGTCCACTACAATAATCATCACCTCTCATTTCTGCAATTAAATATTATATTTGTGTTTACATTCAGCATTTCTTTTGTCCCCCATGTATAAGCATATGAGACATGCTGGGATTTGGCAAGTCCCGATAGCCTTTGACTTGGGTGACTTTCCTCCCAAGTATTAATTCATGTAAGAGAAATATATGGATATGTAGAAATTGATACAAACAGCTTTCTGAGTGGCACACAGAGCTGGTGCTTGTTCCTCCCGTTGCCTACCAGTAACATTGTCCTGTGTATTCGAAGAGAATTTCTCATGAGCAGTTTCCTCTCCTGCCATTCTCAGGAACAAGTTGAACTCTGGTTGCTGAAAAATAGGCTTGTGGGGGATTCATTTCCCCCCCTCCCCCAGACATTTCTGATCCCTGCCTCCCTTTTTATAGGCTTGGAAAGGCTACAGTCATTTATACTCTAACTTTTTCTAGCCAAATATTTTAGGTACCTGACTTTGCACATCTCTAATAAGTGGGCAGACATCTGAAAAGCCACTCACTATTTCTGTGGGTTCATTGACATTTTCAAAATGGGCTTCTTTTTATCATCTCCAAAATGTCTTCCCCTACAAACATCATACTTAGAATGATTTATTAGGCTTCCTGGAGATTTCGGCCTTTAAATGCCTGCTGGGGAATTTTCCAGGAGATTGCAAGGATGTGAAAGAATTGCACACGTGTGCATAGATAGAGATGTGGGTATATATGTAGGTGTAAGTACATGTATATATGTGTATATATAGCCATGCTTGGCTAGCAGCAAGGTGGATTAACGTTGACTTATGAAGAAAAGGCACATGAAAAGCAGATGGAAGAAGAAAAGGACAAGCAACAACCTTTTCCTAAGGTCTGCAAAGGGGAACCGGTTTGAGAACAGATCTTTTTTATGTAGTACAGGGAACATCCTTATTTTCACACCTCTGTCAACACTTGGGGCTGATTTTTGAGGCCGAAGTGTGACTAAAGCCCTCCTAGTTCTCATGCAGAGCATCTTGCCCCAGGCTCCTACACAGCTGAATCAAGGCAACCCAGTGAGTCCCCTGAGCAGTGTGTGGCCTCCCACCAGGGAATGCAACTCTTCTAGACATACAGGAGCTCTGGCTCTTCATCAGTGGGGTTTTGGCCTGAAATACTGGTTCTTTTACCCAACAAAGGGCAAACTAAGTTGACTCTTTGAGCTAAGGAGACTACTGATGAAAATTCAGATGCTTATCCATCAATGTTGGAAATCTGAAAAACAGTGACTCCCATCTGTCCGTCCAGATTTCCTCCCTGTTTCCCAGATGGAAATGCAGATGCTGTGCTGTGTTTGCAGAGTCAGCACACTGAATCCAAAAGAGAGGCCTCTACAAACCCAAATGCCTCTGAAAGTGTTGGGGTGTGCTCTCCCAAGACACACATTTGCTGTCCCTTTGTCCAGCCTGGCTGAGAGCAGAGGCTCTGCCTGGGCTGTGCCCTGTCTGAAAAGCTGAGTGAGTGTCCGCAAGATCAGAAAGCAAGTGAGCAACATATGAGAAATGCAATTTCTGAGCAAAGGCCAGAATGTGGCACACGAGGCCAAGAGAGGACATTTCAGTGATTTTCTACTACAATATTTACCTTTGTGATCAAAGAAAGGGCAGATTTAGCAATTCTCTGTGTTCACTTGTGCTGTTGGGGTGACACGAACAGGCAGAGCGTGATGGTGCAGCTTTTCCCTTCCCACACTTCTCCTCAACTACAGCATCGCCACTGGTTCCTGTGAACGCTTTCTTTAACCTTAATAGGATTTCCAGAGACTTGGAGCTGTCTGGCAGTCTTCTTCTGGAATCCTTTTGGAGATAATCAGGCTGATGTGCTAATCACATTTGCGCTGTATTTAAAAATAGCGGGATAAAGTGGGAAAAGTGCTGAGCAGCACTATTCACCTGCAGCTTGTTTACAAGGCAAGCAGGACGAGGAGAGGTGGCAGGCAGCATAGCAAATGGGCATGTCCAGGTGCTTTGCATGTGAATTAGAAAATCAGCCAGACCGTGATTATTCACCTCCTAGAGGTTCCTTTGCTGTGCTGGCGGGTGAGCAGGGGAGAAGGGTTGTCTCAGCTTGATCACATCTGAGGATAAACACCCCAGGCTGATCCTTCCTCAGCCCTGTGAGCAGGGTCTGAGCTGTGGGATTTATGCTGCACATGATTAGGTGTGAAACGGAGAGGAAGTTTATTGCAGAACGCTTGGCATGGGCTTGGGGAGTGAATTGATAAAGACGACATGTACATTGTCAAGTTGGGTGTTCTTAATTTATAGAAACCCTGAGAGCCATTTCTCAGTTCCACCCGTGCAGTTCTCCCTGCCAAATCCCACTGTATTTATAGGAATAAATAAAAGGGGAGAAGTGGTTGAGGATGAAGAAGCGTCTAACACAGACATGCACAAGCTTATTATACAAAATGCTCAAGTTTCAAGGTCTGACGGTTTTTCCTTAAAGAGAGCTCTTACACCACGAACTAGCCAATGTAGAGATGTACAGAATGAATTAATTCTCCAGATTTTCTCCATTCAGAAGGTCCCTTGGGTATAATGTCAACCACTCTCCCCAGTCACATAATTGGGTGCAAAAGTGGAAGGAAAAAGGCAATACACTTAAAATTTCCTAGAACCATTAGAGCATATCACATCCTAAAATAATCACCCTTGATCTCAGCGAGTGCCTGCTCACAAGGGGCTTAAATCTGTTATTCTGACTTCCAGGTGCATTTGGAACTGCTCAGAGAACAAACAGGCTGCAGATCCTTGGCTGCTGTGCTTGTCCTGAGCGGGCACAGGGAAGGAAAAGGCTTTCCATGCCGCACTGTGGTGTCCTGCAGCCTCCTGCACCTGCTCTGGGTCTCCTCGGCCTCCGTGGCGGCAGCACCTTGCAGGTGCTGTCTGGTGGTGCAGAGAGGAGGGCACTGCACACCCAAGGGAGGATGTCAGGATGAATCTGCAGCGTCCCAAGTGCCCTGGACACACGAGTCGTCACGGGTGAGAAGGCAGTGTCCACGTTACTTTGGGATGTCTCTGTTAATGAACGCGATTATTCTCCGGCTCGCGTGTCTCTTCCCATTAACCGTGCCGTGCTGCCGCCTGACACCCCGAACATGTTCTCTCTCCGCTCCCCGCTGCGGAAATGGCAGTGCAAATGTCTCCCTGATCATCGTGTCGCACCAGATCTGATCACATTTATCCGGTGTCACGCACACGCACACGCACGAGCTCAAAGACATTTGCCCCGAGGCGTTAAAGCCAAACTCTGCTCTCTTAGTTGAAGAAACCCAGCAGGAAGTTGTCCAGAGTGCTTGGGTGTTAAGTGACCTGTTTTATTAGGTTTTATGGGCTGGCTGAGCTTTGCGGTACAAAAGGAAGATGTGGTGGCAGTGCTCATGAAAAAAACCCACTGTCTGGTGGTGCACAGGGAGTGGATTTGGGGAGCAGCCTCAGCCACTGCCTTGCATAAATCCTTCGTGGCTCTGTGCCTTGGTTTGATAAGCCTTCCCCATAGGTTTATTTACTGGAGGCTTAATTAATCTGTTTGCCAAGTTATTTTGAGATTGGGTGTGCTCAAACACTGTCAAGAGAAGAGTAAGAGAAGTCACTTTTTAGTGAAAGGGCATCAGCAGCCTTTTCTCAAATTTGGGTTTCCTAATTCCAACTCCAATACATGGATTCCCTGAGCAAACGTGGCAGGTTTTGGGTGGTATCAGTTCACAGGCTGAGCATGGCTGGACTTGTTGATGTGATTGACTCTCTCTGTCCCTTTTCAACAGAGAGATCCCTCAAAGGTTTGTTTTGTTCTGTTTTGTTTGTTTTTTGAAGCACAGAGCTATTCCAGACCTTGGGAGATGAAAGCCAGGCTGAGCCAGGTTCTGAGAAGGAGCTATCAGAGTTTGAGCTTGACTGCCATCTTCTCCTGACATCAAACCCCATCTATTCTCATTTGCTACAGCCTCCATATTTCAAAGGGGGACTAATCCCACTTTCTCTACCCCCTTGAGACCTGTAGTTTGCTTGTCATCTGTTTGATGGTTTGATTTCACATGTACTGCTGGAGGAATAGGTGAAAGTCCATTGTGCATGGAGACCACTGGCAAGGTCCAGTTTCATTCTGCCACTGGCCCCCACCCGAAAAGCTGTGAAGTGAATCAGAAGAAATCAGACATCATGCAGGTAAGCAGAAAAATCAGCTTGGCTTCCTATGATATGGGCAACAAACTCCAACTCTTTTTGATGTGCAGAAACAAAAGAAGGGAAAAAAAGTATTCCCTGCTCAGAAGTGAGGCTTTTCCCTTCCCTTTGACTGCAGATTTTAGTTTGATTTTTCTCTGCAACGGGAGCCCAAGCTCCAGGCCCCTGTGCAAGCCCAGCAGCTGGAGCTGACACGAGCAAGGCTCTGACTGAGCCCTCACCCTGTGCTGCTGTGCTCAGTGTGGTGTGGCGGTGGTGATGCTGGAGACCAGCATTGCCCCCCACGCTGCAGCCTCTGCGGAGGCAAAACAGAGCATTAACAGCTGCTCAACGTATTGCGTCTTTATTTCCAGGGCATTTTACATAAAAAATTGAACATTAGCAGCTGTCTGTGAGTGAATACGTAGCGATTCTTCATTTGGCATAATAGCCCTGAAGGACTAGTAAAACTTTTATCTGTTCGCTGGGTGATGTTACCAGGCTGACACAGATCTGGACAAGGGCAAGGAAGGGAACATTGTAATCAGGGGCTTATTCATTGTCTGAAAGAAATAAATAAAGTGTTTTGTGCAGTGGAAATGCATCCTTCTTGTTAGTCATTAGCTGAGTCTGACTGACACTGAGTTTGGGACTCTTGGTCCTGTGGGAGCCTTGGTGCAACACCAAGGGCTGCAGAGAAGCTCCCTCTAGGAGCACATCCCAGAGCTTTGTGAGCTGTGGGGAAGGGTGGATAGGATAGTTTTGGGGGTCAGGCAAGGGTGGCAACACCCAATGCCCTGGAGAAGTGGGAGACTGTGTGGCTGAGAGGCCCAGGGAAGCAGGGTGCACATTCCCTTTTGTCTGCTTCCATTCCAGCCCTAGGTGTGGATGACTCTGTGGTCTGACCTGGGCAGGGAAGAGAGCTAAGCTGCATGTTCCCACCTCAGCCTGCACTGACAGGAGTTATCTGCAGCCCAACAGCTAAAGTAACTTCACAAGCCTTCAGGTTCCCCAGGGAGAGGAAGCTCATTTGTGGCTCTTGGAGCTATTTGGCCGACCTCGAGCAGCATCACCGTCTCAGTGACATGCTGGTCACGTTTAAACTCTCCCTCGTGTCCATGGGGCTGAGGCACAGGCAGCCCTTCACGGGTTTTTAGTCTCCTGCAGCTCCTGAGGCTGTTTAACCCCATATGAAGCAAGGTTTGCTTTTCTCTCATTAGTGGATGTCTTGATTAACGTTAATGTGCCTTCTCCTGTCTCTATCTTGCTCTGCCTCCTCCGTGTCTATCCATGGGAAATGATGTTCCCTTCTTTCCTTTCCACCCTTCCTTGAGTTCACAGCATGACGCCTCCCCCTCAGTACAGAAAGTAGCCCTTTCCTCCTCGATAAAGACCTGGATTAAATCAATCCCTCACACCACTGGTAGTGCTCTGACCCCAAGGAGATCTGGTGGGTGCTTCACTCAGCTGCTCCCCGAATAACGTGCGTGCTTGGAGCATGGCTTTCCATTCAGGAGGTTCAGAGAGGCAGGTGGAGGCAGATTAGGTCAGTGTTTTATTATATCTGAATTCCTCCTCATGCCCAGAGTATTTTAGCACTGGCAAGCAATTAATTCTGTCAGATCTTAATATATGTATGTGGTGGTTGACATCTAGCTGATGTAAATCATTATATGCCACCGAAGCCAAAATGAGAAGCTGGCCAAGTGTTGCATAAGTCTGTGTTAGGCCATTTATTTTGATTTCATTGTTTGTGGAGGCAAATTACGCACAATTCTTTCTTGTGCTTAGGATCCCTTTGCTCCCCATTTCACCTGCTTTCCCCTCAGTGGGGCTGAGGCACTGTTAGTGCAGGCAGGGGAAGAGCAGGGCGCAGGTGATGCTCACAACAACCCCAGTGGCCCAGCAGGGCTGAGTGGCAGCCCAGGAGCGTGTCAGTGAATGCTGCAAAAACCAGCAATGCTTCAAAAAAACCCCCCTAGAGCTTCTTTAGGAGATCAGGACCGGGAAGATAACCCAAGATCACTCTACGTTACAAATTGTCCTCATTGCTAATCATATTTCCTATTCTGTGCTGTTTTATATAGCAGTAGTGTATAAATTTTTGCTTTTCGTGTCCCCGTGGAGCTGCCAATGTGAAATACACATTTCTGCTCTAACTGGGATTCTCTGAATTATGCAAAGTTCTCTGAGCTGCCTCATCAGGCCCTTTGAGTGAGCTTTTACTTCTCCCTCTGATCAGCTGGTACACACCGTGGCACAGCTTGGATGCACACAGGGGCTGTGGGGGTCCAAGTTTTCCCCAGATCTTACGTAGCTGAGCCATGGAATGAGGCTGAAAAGCCCTGTCCAAACTTATCTGGGCTCCTCTCTGGTGGTTGGCATTTTGGGGGAATATGGGGTCAGATCAGGTCAGACTCTGACAGCAGTGACATGGGGAATTAATGAAAAAATGAGGTTGTAGCAACATCAAAAGATTGCTGCATCAAAGTGTAGTAATTACCAGAACAGGAAAGATTTGAAATATCTGATAGCTCCTTTATGAGATTACCAGTAATCAGAAGGGGGGAAAAAATCAGAATTGAAAAACTCTTATGCAGAAAATTAGGAAAAGGAACTGAAATGGCAACACATCCTTCTGGATCCTGTTCTCAAAAGCAGAGCATTGCTGAGACAAAGCCAGCACTGAAACTGTAATAGAGACATTAGCAGTCCTTCCAGACTGGCAGAAGTTCAAGGATTTGTACGTGTCTGATGGAAGGATTGTTCACTTAATATCTATTTTTCTATGAGGAGATCATCCTGGCGTCAAATCCGATCTCATCCGAGCCCACCTGAGTGTCTCTGTCGCTGTGAGCAGGTGGGGTCTGTTCCACACTGGAGGACGACCACACTCTGTGCTCAGTGGCAGCACAGGAGATGACACAGGCTTTGCTGGGGAATAAATCCTCCAAAGGGAGCTGCAGACACTTAGGGAAACCAGGCAAAACCTTCACTCCATTTGTCACAGGATGTGCAGTTCTCATTCAAGGCAGGTGAGGCATTGATGATAACTTCCGAGTGCAGAAACTTGATCTACATCCAGAACAGTTTTAATTAACACTCTGCAGCTACCAAAGGCAAGAAATCAGCAGATGACTTATCCGTTTGGTGTCAGCTCTTGGATGGTACCAGCCTGCAAGGGCTTTCTTCTGCTTTCTTTTCACCGCTCGTGTCTGCTCCACCAAGTTGTTCTGTGCAAAGAGAAGGGATGTGGCTGAAGCAAAGTTGTTCTTTGCCGAATTCTGCACGGCATAAACATAATTCCCTCTCGAGTGAAGGAGGAAAGCACACATGGTAGAAATTAGTTGGTGCTTCACTCTTGTCTCAGCTGCTCCCCTGCCACCCCAAGCGCTAAACTTTAACTTCAGTGACTGAGGGGGTGGCAGCGAGCGCGTAATCGCCGAATTTGCAAAAAGGGGGGGGGAAGGAAAGGGGAGGGGAGGTGGAAAATACTAAATGATCTCATCCTCCCGAGCCTTAATGGAAATGAATCGAGGCTGCTAGACAGCTCAGGAAGGCAATTACAGGGAAATAATCTGTGGTGTTTAGTGAAGCGGTGATGTGGGGCATGCTGAACATGATGGATCTGGCTGCTGTTTCCACTTAATAATAATGCACTTTTAGAAAAGGCGGTGCTGCACATGTTTGTGCTTTTGTGTCTGTTTGTGTAGTACAGGAGGCAGCCAATTTTTCTTTCTTTCTTTTTTTTTTTTTTTTATTCC